>KV417292.1:313646-391124 GCA_001630345.1 Calocera viscosa TUFC12733 | reverse complement strand
ATCCCCTTTACCTTGCCCTTACTGTTGTGTATTGTGCTAGTGACTCTGGTGTAGTCTGAGGTAGCAGCCTTGTCAGCAGCTTGTGTGCCCTCACAAGTATATGTTTATAAGCAGATGGAAGAGATATTCCACTGTTAAGTTTTTGCCCTCCAAAAATTGCCATACTTTGTCAAACAGTACATCAAGGTTCTATATATGCACTGGTATGGTGTTGACCAGGGTTGATAAGCAGACAGTGGAGATTTTGAGATTTTGAGATTTTGACTTCCAAAAATCCTCCATATTGTGTGTGCTAAAAGGTGTCTCATCTCTCCATACACCCACTGATCCAACTTTTAGCAAAGTTAATAAGTAGACACCTGAGATAATAAATTTATGTGTTTTCAGCTCTGGATATCCCTACTACTTGGCCAGATGAAAGGGTACTCCTCCATGCACATGCTGATCTAGTTTGCACCCAATTGATATGTAAAAACTGAGGTACAAGGCAATAGTGGCTGCACAACTATACCTGGCTTCCCAAAACTTGCTTGAAATGAAGCTACATGTATATGGGTGAACTCAAGATATTTTGTCCTAATCACCTGAGCATGTTTGTTAGGCTGGGTTATATATATTCTGTGTGTCACGAGACTTGCATCAGCAATCAATGTTTAATCCTTCCCATCCTTTCTTGTTGTGCAGTCAAGTTTGCAGCATTATGCCATGGAATTAGCTGCACGTCCTACAATGCTAAAGGAACCAGATGCTTTGTGGTTGAGGGTTGAGCAGTGTGGGCGCAGGGAGGGAGGAGTGAGCGTGCAAGCAGGAAGGCCCTTACGCGCGGGAGCTGATGCGCTCCTCGTTGAGTTAATTCCTTCGATGGCCCCTCTTCGGAGGCGGAGTTCCTACAATGGCCCTCCGGGCGCAATTTCCCAAAATGACCCCTGCGAAACCGTGCGCAACTACAATGTTGATCAAAATTACAATGATTGAAATATTATTTTGGGCTGCTTATATCTAGGTAGAATAGTGCAGATGCACTGCAGATGCTTAATCAATGATTAAATGACAAAACCAGCTTGAAATCAGTACACGTGAGATATTTGATATTGTGTATTCAATAATGCAGTTTATTTGGCCTCAAGTTAGAGCAACGAACACCCGAGTAGTTCATTAACTGGTCCATATGCATAACAGGGCTGAAATACTATTTTAATCATCATAATTATTATCAACATTGTAGTTGTGCACAGTTTCGCAGGGGCCATTTTGGGAAATTGCGCTCAGAGGGCCATTGTAGGAACTCCGCCTCCGAAGAGGGGCCATCGGAGGAATTAACTCCCCCTCTTTGGAGTGAAGACCCTGACCCGGTGTGCCTTCGCCCGGTGAACAATAATGACGGAAATAATAGCAGAAGGGGCAGGTGGATGATGGGTGAAACAAGGGGAGCGGAGCTTATAGGATGTTCGAGGCGCTGGCATGTGTAGATCGCCATGGACTGTGATCGAGTCTTCTGGTGAAGTCTCAGAGCCGGAGTCTGAGTGAGAGGCGCGCGGTGATGGCAATGTCTCAGTGAGTGAGTATGTCTTGACACGCGGATTGTAAGAGCTTGAGTAACGATCGATCTATCACAGAGCAAAAGTTGTACAACGGAGTCGCAGTACGGGACAGTTGGTGTTGATGCTCGTGCTACTATGCCACGGTCTTGTCGGGCTCGGTTTCGGCGATGAGGCCTTTGTTTTCCTCGTTCCATGGCCCCGCATCGGATAGAGAGCAGCCTTCAGGACATTGACACAGTCCTCCTAAGTCAGCCAGAAGATTCTCCGCAGGTATCTGCAACAGCAACTCGTTCTTGTAATTGTAGCCGAGGATCGAGATCTTGTTTACGGTGACTTCATCGAGCCAGGGCTTGATCACCATCCACACGGTCGAGAATACCCAAGGCGCGTTGATGATATAGAACTTGCCCATGCATTCGGGATAACGATCCTGTCCGATACGGGTGGCTTGCGCAATGTAGTCCTTCACTTGATAGAATTGCGTGAGACCAACATTCTGAAGGTCCATGATCGTGCACGAAGTCTCCACGGGATGGCCGACGACTTCACTACACGCAGGGAGTCTCTCGGTCAGGAACTTCTCATATTCCAAGACGAATCGCTTGAGGAGCCTTTCAGGCGTCGTGACAGCGTAAAGCTTCTTGAGGTCTAGTTTGCCCAGTCGCTCGATGTAAACCGGCCGGCCGTCCTGACCAGACAGCCGGTTAGGAGCTGAGGACAATGAAGGGCAGTCTAGTATCATACCTTATCCGTCTTGTGGTAGTATTGTGGGTATATCTTGTCGACTGCTTCCTTCTCCGGAAAGTCGAAGGTCCTGAAGTATTAGGATTGAGCGAGGCTTTTGCGAAACGGAGCATTAGTCCACGCACTTGACAACTTCGTCCACTCCAAACTCCTTTCGCCACTGTTCACACGAAGCAAACATTGCCTTTGACTTGGCCAGGTCAAACTTGCGTGCGCGCAGGAAACGTAACAGCGTAGCATCGTCGTGCCGCTCCTGGTCGAAGATACCCTCATCTTGCAGTTCTGTGCGGAACTTGCCAAGGATGTGCTGCTGCTCCGGGCTGAGATGGCCCAGGTGACCGGAGAGCGGATCTTTCGGGATATTGGGCGGCATCGCTGTGATAGATGGATGCGATGCGATAGAGTGAAGACAGCGCGGGGATGCAGAAGAAAGGGGGACGAGTTGTTCTTGGACGCGAGTTGGTGAGACGAAGTGAAGGAGTGGGTGAGACGCGATGCCCTGAGGCCGGAGGGGTGGAGTCGCGTCACACGCGCCGAAACCCCTGGGAGCTTCCGACGAGGCGTGGTCCCCATGCAGATGCCTGCCATCGAGAGGATGGATCACGCGTTCAGCGCTAAGTCATCATGCTCTCCTCCCCGCATGCACAATTTGGTACAATTGATCAAGACAACCAAGACGGACAAAGGAACCCGGGAACAGGAACATAAAACGATGGTCGTGTGGCTAAATGATGGCGGCCCCAATTACGCACTATACAATGTCCCACATCTCCTCCACAGCGCAACAAAACTGGCCTCGAAATCAGTACACCGCACGCTTGCAGAAAGAGGATTATCGAGTATCTTACCTTGCCACAAGCCACCTGCCAGTCTCATTGGTCATCACTTCGCAGGCAAACTGGCAGATTCACTCACCGACGCAGACAATGCATAATCGCTGATTGAAATCTTTTCGTCTATTAGACCGTCCGCAAAATCATCTTTTCTGTACTAACGGTGAGACAATACGTAAGCGCCCACATACGGTCAGACTTACCCTCTGGCCATGGCACCGACGAAAACGGCGATCGAATGGGTCTCCGGTAAACTCGGCAGATAACGTGACAGTCGAACGGTGGGCGCATCCCCGGAAAGACCTGTGAGGGAATGTCAGCAGAAGGCGGCTCCGAGATGGAATGCAAACGCACTGATTTTGTAAGTGTTTACCGGCAAGTGGTCTGTGATGGGGTTCTAAAGCGGGTAACGCAAGTAAGACAAAACAGAATGAGTTGCGTCTCAGCTGACCTTTATCACTTTCAACAACTTCTCGTTCCCATTGACGCCTCGAATGCTCAGTTTGTGTAGTAGTTGGACTATTGGGAGCAGCATGTCAGCACCCTCAAACGTCGGCTTGCACGCCTGAACAACTGGACGCACCCATCAGCCCAGAGAATCGCTTGAAGGTCCTCGGAATGCGGACATGGGGGTTGATTTCGATCAATGTGCCTTTGGCGGTGTGGACGTAGACTTGAAGGAGCCCTGATTTGTTCAGAGGCGAATCTAAAAGCGTGAGAAGGCACTTGTCCAAAGGTGAGGACAGGTATATAGGGTGGCAAAGTCCGCTCGACTCACCTGATGGACGATATCGGGCCGAGCGTCGGCAATGTCGCGTCCCGTCTTGGCAAGTATGCCTTGATGATCATCGCAATTGAGGAGCGCGTATTTGGCGTCCTTGCCATCCTTCCCTCTCGACGCTGAGCCAGACGAGACCTTGTATGCTTCGAGGCAAGCGCGTTCAAGGACGACGATCAAGCGGCGCTTATTCTCCTTTTCTGCTGGGGCGCGCGGAGTGGTTGCCTGGACTGGAACCATGCTAGGCGCGCTGGCTGGTCTGGGACCGTATGACGGGGTGGGTAACACGGATGACTTGAGGATCGCGCTGGAGACAGCCTGTGGGACAGCGATGTGATCCATGACTGCGAGTGCGATGTCAAGGGCAGCGGGCGGTAAGCAGGTGAGAGAGATCGGAGAGAGCAGTGGAACTGTAGTTGATATAGGGAATATGGGTGGCAAACGAAGATGGGGTCGAAGTTGCGATTGCCGGTGGAGTTAGAAGAACGTGCAGTCAATCCTCCTGCGGGCAGGTGATTATCGTGTCAGGCCCAATGGATGACAGGGTTCTCCCCATGTCACCGGCCGTGGCCCTGAACTTTTACCTCCGAGATTTCATAAAAATGTGAAGGCATTGAGCATCTACAGCCACCGGCCCGGCCACACGGAATACAACATGCAGGGATGTCTCGATGAATGCATAACCAGTGAACCGCGACAGGTTCTCAAAGCGTAGAAGTGTAATACCAATCATCATGCGCATACATCATAGAGGAGAAGATGTCTATGATAATCAGAAGACCATCTCGTGCGGAAACTGGCCCTTTTGCAGTCCCCACGACGCCTTCAGGTACTTCTCGAGGTTGGGCGTCTTCTTCACCGCTGCGAGAATAGCCTTGTCCAACTCCTTCTGCTCGCTCGCCTTCTCCTCGGGGTAGGCCTCCTTTGCCTTCGGCTTGCCCTCAGCGAAGAACTCCTCTTCTGCCGACACGGACTTCGAAGCCTTAGCCTTAGCGAAGTATCCATCGGTCAACTTGTCCGACAACTGAGTGACTATCAGCTTATGAAAAGACATTGGAGTCCTGATTGGCGTACCTGAATACCAGAGATATCGACCTGCGTCGAAGTGGCAATAACGTATGCCTGGTTGACTCTCCGCAGAGGCACGCCCTTGGCCTTGTATGGTCCAGTGACAAGGAGCAGGCCAGACTCAAGCTGCTTCAGAAAAACCACACGCTTGCCCCTGAAGCGTCCAGCAAGAAGAATGAGGATGGTGCCGGGCGTGATCTTGCTTCGGAGAACCGTCGGTTTGGCAGTCTTGCGCACCTTCTTGGGCTGACGAACGTCTTCAGCGGGGTAGAAGCGAGACGCCTTCTTGGTGGGAATAAGGCGCGTCTGGCCGTTCTTCTCACCACCGACTTTGACCTCTTTGTGTTCGGACATCTGAGGGTAGTAGTTAGTAAGGGATCGTCTCTGCTACCCTCTCTAGGGAAGGTCATCCACGGGTCGGCATATCCATCCATCCTGTCTCTCCAAGAACTCCGCGCATTGACTTGATGCCTGCTATTGGCAGGCATCTCAAGTGCCCAACAATGCCTCAGAAATGAGAAAAAGATGTACTCACGGTTGGAGACGTTCAGGTCGGAGGGCCGGATAGGTATCGAGGAGCAAGCTTGACGTCGAGGAGACAAAAGTTGGCGCTGTGAGCGGCACTGCCACTAGAAGACGATTGCTCCCGCATTCCGCCGCTGGGGACTATATGCCCTTATTGTGCTTGGCATTCTTTCTAGATATGAGAGCGTTGGGACGCTTTAGTTGCAGTCAATTGGCCAAGTGCGACGATAGAGGCCACATCCACGACCTTGTTGTGTGGTATGGCGCACCGACGCATCTGCAAAGGTGTTCCGTGTCTCCGTCTGGGCATACTGGAAGGACTCCACCGCCGCCAAACTGGATCACAACACGCTACGGGAGACTACAAGACTTGGAGCCCGTTCGGGAACGAGATGGGAAAATCTACGGCAGATGGGGCCACGCCATCTGGCCCCCGCAGATGGACGCGGCCCATCTGAACACATGCGGATGTGCCGGGACTGTTCTGCAATCACATCCCAAGGAGCATCTACCCGTCTCATCTACGTGTGCAAGCAGCCAAAATGAAAGCCGATATTATCACGATAACCAGTTACAATGCATAGTTTTACTTATGCTAAGTTCACTCTTGTGCTTGAGAGGGTGCGACACAAGTCCGCTGGACCATTTTTTATGCGTGTGAGTTAACAAATATCTTCGGGAGTCTTGAAGCTCGAAGGAAGAGACGCTCAACATGCGAGGGTCGGAGATTTTCAGATAGAGCTCAGAGCTCCAACAAAAAATCTGCTTCATCTGACCAGATGACACGTCCCCCATCTGCCCTTCATTTGGACGCCGAACAGCACCCTGAGGTCACAAATGTTGCATCCGTCATCTGCTACATCTGGGCAGATGACACCTTTTATCCGGTTCCCGAACGGGCTCTTGGTTAATGAGACGAGTCAAACCATGGCATCGCTGATGTTGGGGATATTCTGTGACTCACATTAGTTACTATTCTGTGGGAAAGGAGCAGTGATTCTGCAGAATAGCAGAGAGTGAAAGGCTAAACAAGTTCAGCCTATTCAGATAGAGGGGCGACTGTGACTAGCGATCCATGTGCAGCTCTAGGACTCTCAGATGCTTCCTACCCGCACATCACGTGGCGGCGCGTGAATAAAAGCAACAAGAGGATCTCGACCGTCGTGCGGACTGCAATCGTAGTCGTGTTGTCGCGAGAGTGGACGGCTGTGGCACATGGTGAAGCCGCGCTAAGGAATCGGAGTTGGTGACCGCTTGCGGGTGCTGGGGAGAAAAGGGCTAGGAATTTGGTCGGTCCATATAGGTCATTCCGGGTCTCCCATTTGGGAGATCAGAAGTGCCCTGAGGTCGCTCTTCATGGCTTGCAGCAAATCCGGCTTATTGAAGAGTTGTTCAAGCAAGGAGTCGAATACGGGGAACCTTGTAGGAACACATTATAAGCGACGAGGAGATGTAAGAATTGGCGCCTTTACCTGTCGAGCTCTCTGAGAAGGTATTCTACGGCGTCATCTTCGGAGCGTTCCGGGAGTCCCCGCCGCTCGTCCTCCCTCAACTTGTTCCACACCTTTTCTTGGACGGAAGCGAGAAACTCTTGCTTTTGAGACTTCTTGCCCTACGGTGCGAGAGGGATGAGAGATGCAGTCAACTGAGATGTTGAGCCACTACATACCTCTGTGTTGAGTGTTGCAACCAGCTCCTCCCGAATGCGATCGAAATGCGTGCGCTTATATCTGAACAGCAGGCATGCACTTTCAGGAGATGATGGGTGCCGCTTGCAGTAAGGATCACTGACGCTTCTACGAGGGGTCGTGCGTTTTCCTTTGTCTGCTGCTTGGATGATGGGCCGGCCATAATGCGTGGAAGTGAGTGTTCGTGGGTATGGAGGCGAGGAAAGCGCCGGTGGATGGAGGAGAGCGCCGGAAGCATCGGGCAAGCATTAGCATTGCCACTCGATCCTCTCACTGCTTCCGTGACCACGAGCATCTCCAGCGATGGATACCGACGACAACTTCGTCAAAACCTCGTCCCGCTCCCCACTTCCTTTTCGACAGTCATGGTAGAGATAAAGCATCTGCCTGCAGTGAACCATGAGTTCCCTCCGTTGAAGAATGATCTCATATTGCGTGCCGCTCGAGGTACGCACCCCGGTCAATTCAATTCAACCGCCAGTTCATATACCTTTCGCCTCCAGGCGAGCGCACCGAGCGCGCCCCAGTATGGGTCATGCGCCAGGCGGGCCGCTACCTGCCTGGTACGAAGTCATTTCCTTTATTCAAATGATTCAAAAACTTACGTGCGGTTTTTTGCAAAGAGTTTCGAAAAGTGCGAGAGCACCATGCCTTCTTCGACATTTGCCAGACGCCAACGCTTGCGACGAAAATAACCCTCCAGCCTATACAGAGGTACTCCGGCTTGCTGGACGCCGCGATTATTTTCAGCGACATTCTCGTCATTCCCCAGGCTATGGGCATGATTGTAGAGATGCCGGAGGGCAAGGGCCCCACCTTTCCTCAACCTTTGGCGGGGCCGGACGACTTGGCCAGGTTGAAATATCCGGTCGACGTTGATCACGAATTAGGCTACGTTTACGAAGCCATCACGATGACAAGAAAAGAGCTGAAAGGAGAAGTTCCGCTCATTGGATTCTGCGGTTCCCCTTGGACTCTCATGGCGTACATGATCCAGGGTGGTGGAAGCCGTGGAGGGTTCCATTCGGCAAAGCGTTGGATCTTCCAATACCCGGCAGCTTCTAAGGACCTTTTGTCTCGGATAACTGCTGTCTGCATTGACTTTCTGATCGGACAAGTGAGAGCGGGCGCTCAGGTATAGACGGTTTCCCCCGAACGCATATTGGAAACGGCTGACGTGTGTTCCTCATAGTTGGTGCAAGTATTCGACTCATGGGCCAGCGAACTGTCACCACATGACTTCGAAGAATTCTCCCTTCCGTACCTCACTGCCATCGCCCGAGAGGTGAAGGCCGGTTTGCAGGCTGAGTCTCTGCACCCGGCGCCCATGATTCTCTACCCAAAGGGCGCAAACTATGCATTGGCGGACTTGGCTCGCTCCTCTGGATATGACGTGCTTGGCCTCGATTGGTGCATAGAGCCAAAGGTTGCACGGGGTGTCGTGGGAGATTTGGTTTCTTTGCAGGGTAATATTGATCCGGATATCCTTTATGGCGGTAGAGAAGCGATAGAGAGGGAAGTGAAGAGAATGTGCGAGGGCTTCCGCTCTAGCTCGACAGAGGGGCCGAAGGGATGGATAGCAAACTTGGGCCACGGCATTACCCCCGGAGTTGACCCAGACGATATGCACTGCTTCCTGTCGTGTGTGCATAAATACTCAAGGCAAACAGTATAGTGCTTCCACGAAGGCCTTCCGAAAATTGATAGCGTGTTAATGATGTACTATGATACAGTAAGCAGCTTGCCGGGTGGGTATTTGCGCTAATGCCAAGAGTGTGGAACAAGAATACAATGTGAGATGTAACGGACATGTAAGACGCACGGTCAGGCAACGACGTCTGCTGCACTGAAACTGCTCCTCCGTCTTCGCATCCCCCGTAGAAGGGGTCGACCCAGCTTGGAGCGCTCTTGCTTAGGCGACGCCGAGGCTATCCAAGCGTCCGCCTTATCAATCCTCTTCCGCCCTTTGACTTGAGGTCCGCCGGGTAAAGGGGTTAGCGCGGTACCCCTCTTAGCTGGCACGAGCTGAGGAAGGCGCGATGGTGTTGGAGAAGGGGATTCGGCACGTCGAACGCCGCGTCGTAAGGGCAGGCCCGACGACACCTCCGTGGTAGATGCCGAAGGTACATGCCCCAACTTGTACGGCGGGGCTTTGAGGGCTGTAGCAGGCACCGCCTTTCGTGTTGGACTTCCGAGAGCTGCTCGTGTTGCAGGCCGTGCCAGTCGAGACGGAGCTGTCTCACGTACGCACGCGGCAGATTCAGTTCGAGCGTGCTTGGTCAATGGTCGACGACGCCCGGTCAAAGATGCCTCTTCGTCGGAATCGACAGGGTCGACGGCGACGCGTTTGGCTGTGGGCGTTTTGCGAGGTTGTCCGGGAGGAGCCAAAGAAGCCGTGGCAGCGGCACCGGCCGTAGCATGACGCGATGGAGTGACAGGAGGAACAGGCGGCAGCGGTTTGTCCATTTCTGGTGGAGTCACTGGTCGTCCTACGCCGGGCGTCGTGGGACGAGCTTTAGCCATTTCGTCGTAGGCGGCCCAACGGGACCAGTCCAATTGCTTCAGATACATGTATTGCTGTTCTTCCCTTGAATGTTCATCCCAAAACAAGAACACAAGACTAACCTGTTGCGGTCCAACGACACTGCCTGGACGAACAATGCGCATGAAGGCAATGGCCTCGTTGGCCGTGAACGCATGCTTGTAGATGAGATACGCTAAGATGTGATTATCAGAAATGGAACAATGGTCAAGCAAGTGGATCACACCTCCAATCAACGTCCCTGTGCGACCCAAACCAGCTTTGCAATGCACAGCAACGGCACCTCCGCCTTCGATTACACTCTCAGAGACTTGGATGAATTTGCGTACGATCTCGTCGGTTGGATTGGTGCCATCATCGAAATACAGCTCCAAATGTTCAATCCCTTGGTCTTCGAATACCGTCTTGTCATATAAGGGGTTGTTCAGTCGGACAACCAACTTCACATTGCGTTTGCCAAAGTAGTCCAAGCAATTTAGAAACGGAGCTGGCAGTTTCCGCTGCAAGGCAATCTCCGGAGGTCTACTTGATCCAGCCTTTGCTGTGATGGAGGTTGCCGCATTGCGTCGTATAAATCCCGGATCCACTGGCGATGCGAAAGCAATGAAGTTGGGCGTAACCCAGTTCCAGTCCCCATTTTCCACCTTCTCATAGTACTCGTATTCCTCTACAGAGAAGTCGTTGAGATCGCACAGTCCATTCTGAAGAGCCTTCCACAGCCCCCAAAGGCAATCCTGGATACTGAGATTGAAATCGGATTTCCCTCGACCGGCGTCCCGAAAAGGCATGAACTCCATTTCGGCAATGGGATGAAACGCGTCCCAAGGCGCTTTGCGTTGCACGATCATCTAGAAACCGAGGATCAGAACAATAAATCATTCAAGTGGGGATACGTGACTTACAACGTAGAGGGCCATGAGAAGAGCAGCATTGGCTTTGCGACGTGGATCGGTCGATGTGTAAAGCACCAGCCGATGGGACGCTAGTTGCTCATCCTGTGCCACTATCAGCACATGTTAAAGGTCAACGTGGAGGATTCTAACCTGAAGATAATCATGTATTTGGATGCATGACCGATACACCATGGCCAAGTTTAACGGACCCCAATCCTCGAAGAACGACAAGTAGACAAGGTCGCTATCGAAAGTGAAGAAGAAATACGGCGCGTCGTCTTCTGGGGTTGGTGGCGCCCCCGTGGTAGTCTTCAGACGTGGTTGAGGTGACTCGCCAGAGGAGGCGGAGTTGAGCGCATTGGGCGGAGGCGGAGGATGGGGAAATGTCGTGAAGTAGAGCCTGCGTTCAAGGTTAGAACGCGCCTGGCTGACGTCTGTGTCTGGAGGCATACCTATCGCCGAAATGACACAGGGGCTCGCAAGTTGACGCCATCCACGAGACGCGTTCAGCCGGTTCTATAGTGGAAGGACAATATCGTATGCTGCGGATAGAGAGTAGGGAGGAGGAGGGGATATGGCAAAGACGCGTGAGGGGGACGATGTCTGATGCGGAAGGCGCTGGGAAGCAGTAGAGTTGGCGGAAGCATCTCCACATCGCGTGCATCAGGGGTTCACTAGCACAGCCACGCTTCTGAAAGACTCTCGCGTGTGGTACACGTGGGAAGTCAATTTTGATGAAAGTATTGATGCGAACTGTCTCGTTGTTGTACACCAGGTGTCTCGAGCTATGGATTCCGAATTATAGTACTGCTGGTATGTGTCTCCTTCCGCCACTCATTGATTTGGTACCCCCGTCGGCTCCGAAAATGTTGGCAAAACAGGCTCCTCAGTCTCCAGGTCCTTGGGGAAAGGGACAGTCAGCGCTGAGACTCCTGCTTATGGCGTACATGCTCACCTCGAGTAAAGAGTCCACGATGCCATCCACTTCATCTGGTGGTATGCCCAACGAACCACCTATCAGTCTCCTATACTCGGGCATTCTGCCCCCAGTGCCCGCCTCCGCCAATTGCTGCACGAAGCTCTTCATCAGATCCTCGCGGCGACTTCGGAAGCCTTTCAGTTCGTCTCGAAGAGCCTCGCAGTCTAGCCGCACTTCGTCCGGGTCTGTGGGCAAAGTGTGAAGCACATGCAGGTCGCTGAACTCGTCTGATTCTGCTCTCCCCTTCCCCTTTGAATCTCCATTGCCCATTCCCAGGCGATACCGCATGCCGTCAGGGGACGACAACCATGCCTTGTCCCGATCTTCCTCATCCTTCATCCACTTCTCGAAGCCCAAACGGTATTGGCGTCCCATGTTGCGGGAAAGCCTGCTTTCCAGCTCGGCGAGGTGCTTTTGTGAATCGTCCAAGCCCGCGGCCCTCTCTTTGAGTTGCGTAACTGCACGCTGGCTTTCCAGTATTTCGGCTTGAATGTTCTGGAGTAAGGAAGTAGCTTGGATAAGGTCTCGTTCCTTTTCTTGCATATCGCCTTCGTACGTCGTGGCTAGGCTTTCCAGAAGTGAGACCATCTCGCGTGTCACGTCCCCAGCAACCCTCTGAGCTGTGCGGGAATAGTACAACTGAAGAGGGGTTGAGGTGGATGCGTTGGGCTTGTAGTTTATTGGCGGGGACGCCCGAAACCGCTCGTCTTCCAGGATATAGTCTTCAGCAGACTTGCCATCATTGTTCGGTATTTTGGGATTCGCACCATGGTCAATCAGCATTTTGACCAAGCGCTTGCTGCGCGCCCTGGCGGCGAGGGTCAGAGAGGTGTCGCCCTCCAAATCCTGGATATTGAGTAGGTCCGATAGATCCTGGGCGAAGAACCCCATACGAGTAATCAAGGTCTCCAGGTAATAGCGGGCTGCGTGCGTCTTCTGCTTTGTCAAGGCTAGATCGATGACGTGATGGAAAATTGTCCGTCCAAAGTTATCGACATGGAGCACTGAGCGTTGCAACATTTCGAACAGCTCGGAGAACTTTCGCATGTCGTAATTGTTCGCGAACATAACTCCTCTCATGAGAGGTGGCTGACCGTCCTTGTTTGTCTTCAAAGGGTCGGCGCCAGCTGTAAGCAGAAGTTTGACTACTTTCACACGTCCCAATGCACAAGCCCAGTGCAAAGCCGTGTGACCTTCATCGTCAATCACAATGTTGGGATCAAAATCAGGGGGTGGGTTGATAAGTATGTCGGGCGTCTGCTGTGACTCGGATAGGAAGTAATCCAGAATGATTTCCTCGTACGAGTCCTTCATATTTTCGTCGACCTTGGGGCGCTGCATAGGTCGAATATCGGCCCGGCCATTTTTGCGCTTTCGAGGCATACGGGCCGATGATGCGACATGAGGGGATGACATGTCGACATCACGTCTGATATCGCCGTCCAGGTCCATTTCATGATCTGCTTCGGAGTCTTCGGTATGGCCTAATGGTGAAGGCGTCCTCGAGCTCTGCGAGTGTAACGAGGGCGATGGCGTTATAGACTCTTCGTCACTATGGTGTGGAGAACCGGAGTGTACGGACTCCTCGTCCGAACCCGGCACAAATGTGTCTCGCGCAGTGGTAGCACGAATGCCGAGGCCGGCTAAGTCACCCAAATCCCGACGTTTTGGCTTTGAAGGAGCCGCGGTGATGTGCTTTGGAGCAAGCGGTGGACTGGCTTCCGCAGGAACAAAGTCGATAATGGGTCGAAGTAGATGCTCGACATTGTATTGTCGTGCCAGAGCAAGTCCTCGATCCATGGGAACCCAGGTACCTGTCCGAATCATCTGCTCAGCCAGCACGTTCTCTAACATCACAGGGTTAGGCGCACCTTGATACTTTCCATACCCGCCTTGAACTTTCTCATGTTGCCCCTTCTGTACCTCTCTTTCAAGAACACGTGTGCGTTGAGGCTTATCGAATCCAGCGACCTTCAGGATTTGCGTTGCATTCAGCCACTTGTCCGACTTTCTGCGCATGACGGCGACATTCTTGCAAATCCTACATGCAATGAGTCCACCAGCATCTTTATCAGTACTGACGACCTTACATCTCGTATACGGGGATGCCGCTGTAGGTTGCCTGTAAGCGCGTTTTGTAGTGGTCAGTTCTAGGACAAACGCATTCGTAAGGACGACTGAACCTTGAAGATCTGACCATGATCGGCAGCAGGCATCTTAGCTACAAGATGACAGGCGTTGAATAGGTGCTGTTCTACCTGCCGCCAAGAGGAGCGTGGAGCGGGCGGAGAGAGGAGTGGAGTGTCACCGGAGAGTCGCCTCGAACGCGACTAGGGCAGGTAACGCGTGAACGCGTCTCATTACCAGCGGCGGTGGCTAGTGTCCGCGTCCCCGGAAGTAGAAAGCGACCGGCCGCGCTTCTCCTGTGGTCCCCTTGTTCTTGGCCCTCCCTCTCCATCTATTAGCACCGTTCCTGTACTGAGCCACCAGCGCAGTGTGGGGTTGGCCCTTTTGCTTCGTGGCCGCTCGCTTCATTCTTGACCATGGCGGTTGCGTCTATCCTTTGATTGATTCCCACCAAAGGAGTCGTTCTCACCGATCCGATCCCAGATCGCTCATCCATTGCAAGCTGGCCAAGAAGTATTTTGGCGGCGACCGCGCGCTTCTTACGTGATCGGGCTCTGTAAAGCCTACGTCTCGGCGCTCTCTGTGTAATATTACATGTTGGCTATGGATCATCCTTGTGGCTATTATAATGGAAAGTAGCGTCGGTAGAAGCGTCGTGCGCATGGGAAACGAGCGCTCGAGTTAATCCGTGTTGGGTCCAACACCGCCGTGGCACCGCGTGACCAAAGGTCGGGCGCCTCATACCATGACCACTCCAACAATCACAGCGAGTAGACCCAGAAAGCAGCTCGGGGCCACACACCGCACCGCTGCGCCCCTCAGGGTCGTGCTGGGCGACGGAGATGGAACGGTGGACGAACCAGTCAAGCCACAGCTGCTGCTCCTGATCAAGCCCGTCGCGCATGTCACTGTTGACATAGTCAGCGAGATGGGCGGGACGATCCCAGTGTTCGTCCCTGTTGTGCTGGCCGAACTGGAAGTTGCAGCGCAGACGGCCTCGTAATCAGAATCTGTCCCGGGATCAGGAGTGGAAGATCTGGGAAGTGAGGGCGTACCGGAAGTGTCTTCTTGTTGCAAACTGCAGGCGAGGCAGCCAGGTGTCAGATACCGGCTGCGCTGGCAGATGCACTCGGCGTCGTCCTCGTCGCATGCCTGCGTGATAGTAAGCTTTCCGACATGCCGGAAATCGACCGAACTCACGGCAAGGTCGGTCGCCGCGGCGACATCAGCCGCCGACGAGCACTGTGCCTCACACATCCCACCCGTCGTAATCGGCGCGGCGCTTGAGGACGTACTGGTGGGCGTCCGACTGGAAGTCTGAGTCACGTCGTCGGTGATCATAACCGAGTCGGTCGGGGCGGACATAGTCGCGGCGGCACAGCCTGACTGGAGCTCTCCGAGTGTTATACCCTCAGAGCCCGCGACGCAGACGATGCAGTTGCCAGAGATCTGCGCCAGGTAGGTGCAGATGCAGACTGGTGTGTGTAAGCCTGGGAACAGGAAAGGCACCAGGATGACGCACTCAGGTCGGTGCGGGCACAGTTCTGGAGGCCCGCGGCTGCGGCGGCATCTCCGGCGCCAGAGCATGCGGTGCTACATTCCGTGGACACTTGACGCTTGGAGAGATCGAGATGAGAGCTCCAAATCATGGCGCTCTTCTTGACGGCGGACCGTAGAGCCGCACGAGCGTCGGCCGCGATACCGATGATGGCCAGCGCCGCGCAAACCAGAGCAAAGAACTTCATGTTACACCAGAGAAAGACGTACAGAGCTCAGCGAAAGATTGAGAAGGTAAGAACAGTGTCCAGGCCGTCCTCCAGGTATCCCAAGCGACCCTTATATAAGACCTCGCCGATATCACAGGAGAGGTAAGCAAATGGTACGCCGCCGAAAGTTCCAAATCCCTCGCTTCACGCCGACCTTCTTTTGCCCAGAAAAACACCATGCCCAAACGCCGAGAGCACGGCTGAGACGGCTAAGCGCGCGAGCTAAGGGTGTCACGCGCTGTGAGCGGCAATGTGTGCGGGAAGGACAGGTGCACCCGCAAGCCAAGAGCTTGCCAAGACAGGGTTCGGAGGGAGTGACCGGCCGAGCCAGCGGGGTAGGACACCCAAGTATCGGTGTTGATTGATGTTGGAGTGACTTGATCAGAATCACGCCGTGGAAGCCAGATAATGGTGTTCTGGGTTTATCGGGACGACAGTGAGGCCAGACGGGAGGCAGGCGGTCGGAACAGATGTCGACGCGGATGATCCACAAATTATCGGAGCTCTGAGTGGTCGGAGAGCGCCAAAACCCACGAAAAGAACATCTCCAGGTAGGCAGGTTAATGAAAATACAACGCTGTAGCAAAAGCTTGTCGCACCGAATGCAACGGTAGTCTGAAAAATTCGCATATACGGCATTAGCGGACAGCGGACACGGTATCCTCTAGTAAAAGGCGAGAGGGTAGTACGTTTTGTCCACAGCCCTGCCGATAATGTCAACACGCGCGGGGAGTGGTCTAGCGCCAGGGTTTGACTTTTGCGCGAAGGACGACGCACGGACCACTACTCAGCATTTGATCAGGGCCGGTCTCGACGTCGGTATGGGCAGTGACCGAAATTGTGCCCCAGCACGGAGCGATCGTGTCTTGTCAACCTTCGTCACAAAGCGACGCAGTGTCTCTACATTCTGAGCCATTAACCGTTCTCTGACGACTTGTGGGGCTGCGTTGCATCATGGCGCCCAACATCGCATTCGAATGACATATAAACAAGTTTGTACCACACACCCTTCCCACTGTATCACTAGAACACAAGGCCTTCATGATGAGGCTCCATACAAGGAACAGGGTCGCTCGTACATGCCGACAATAACCAGGCTGAGGAATGCGGCCTGCAGGAATGCCCGATGATGATCGTACACGCCGATCGTGACAAGGCTGAGGAATGCCGGGCGCACGCACGCCGCAAAGCCGATCATACATGCCGATCGTGACCAGCCTGAGGAATGCAGGGCGGATGCATGCGGGGGTCGATCGTAACGAAGCTGAGGAATGCGGGATACAAGAATGGCCAGAGTGAGCATACATGCCGATGCTGATCACGCCCAGGAAAGTACCACGCATGAATGGCCCAAGCTGAGGATGCATACCAATGGTGATCAGGCGGAGGGATGCCGCGCACAGGAATGCCGCAAGGCCGATTGTTCCATGCCAACGCTAATCGGTCTCAGGAATGTGCGGAGGTGGTCGTGCATACCAATACAAGCGTGCACCCCTTTGGGTCCTGTCTCCAGATGCGCTTCGTGCGGGGAGAAGGGGCGAACTGAACCAGCAGGCACGCAACGGAATGGCTTCCGGAGCCGAGCCGGAAATAAAAGCGTCCGTGTGGGAACGGGCGGGCAAACCTCGGAGAAGACGACGATTATCGTAAGTATCCTTAACTTATATTAATGAAATCACCACTCCAAGGACATCATGAACGGGAGGTTGTAGGGAGTTTAGCCATCGGCACACATGTGAAGACACAAAACAACATTCTATTCAAAAGTCTATATTATACAACGTCTTATACAGCATATATTTTCGTGACGACATCTGAAAGACTGAGATCCACGACATATAATCAACAACTCGAGACGAGACATATTTACCCGCTCGAGTAAGTGTACGCGCACTCCTCTGCTCGGCACGGTTCCTACATCCCACTTCCCTGCGCGCTGACGACCGAGCTCCCGCGGATCGTCTCGACGAGGTTGTCCCAATAGTTCCACTCTTCTTGCGTTCCGCCGAGCGCACCCACCGGCATGGCCAGGGGGTCGTTCAACCCCAGTGTCGCTTCCAGGCTCATGGTCTGCCCGAGCCCGTCGCCGAGGGACCACCCGCCAGCGGCCACAGCGGCGGTAGACGAGCCAGCGGCGGTGTCGCACCATTTGTCCAGGAGCGCTTGGGCGCTCTCGTCCTCCGTCGGGGACAGCTGCGCCCCGTTTGACATTGTGCTCTGCGGTCGCTCGATAATGCGCGAGTATGCCGGGTACGGCGTGTCCGTCCCCGGATTGAACGGATGGCGGTAGGGCAGGTATCCGTTGCTCGGCGACTGGATCTGGTGTGCTGTGGGTGAAACGGGGTTGGGGAACGGCGAGCCGACGCCTGTGGTTGCCGGGATTGCCTGGCTGATATTGAGGAGGATGTTGGCTGTCGTTTGCGGGTCCAGCTGGCCATTGGGCGAGTACCCGTTCACGCTCGGGTCGTCCGGGTCGGTCTTTAGCGTTATGCGCCGGCCGGTGGCGGCCTTGGACTGCAGGAGCTCGATTACTTTGAGCTCGCGCTTGGTCGTCTCGTCAAGCTCGTCGCCCATGTTCATGTGCTCCTGGATGAACATGTCGACGATCTGGCGCATTGCTTCTGACTCTGGCCCGTCCGGCTCCAGCACGAGCGAGATGCCCGCGGTCATGGCCGCCTGGAACTCGCGGTACCCGCCGCCCATGGAGAGCATGACTTCGCGGGAGACGGACTGCTTGAAGAGCTGGCGGTTTCGAAAGTCGAGCCGGGCGCACTTGAAGGACGCCGAGCGGGAAAGGTTGTACCTGTCGCTCCGGCGGAGGAGGTAGGGCCGGTGGAGGGACATGCGCACAAAGAAGACCTCTGTAATGATGAGGAATCTGTGTACGGGGACAAAGTGGTAGACGTGGTCCAGGCTCGTGTCGGGGTCGAGCGAGTAGTGGGGCGGGAGGGTCTGTACAAAGTTCTCGAGCTCCTGGTCCAGGTGCACCACGTCGCTGTAATGTGAATGACCGCGGAGGTTCTGGAAATGGTGGACAATGTGCCCGATGATGGTGGCGAGCGAGTGGCGGAGGATCTGGAACGTCATGAGCGTCGGCTTGGTCAACGGCTCCGACTGCGGCATCACTATTCGCGCGGTGGGGAGCGCGTCGTCGGGGATGTTGGACGGCGGGAGCGTGTCAGTGTAGTCGTCCGAGATGCTCGGCGGACGGCCGAGGATGAGCGCGTGCGTCCGGTCCGCGTGGTACAGGTACGTCCACACGCGCCGGCGGTACTCGGTGTTGAACGCATCGAGGCCCTGGAACAGGAAGATGAGCATGCATCTTCATCAGACGCGAAAGAACGCACAAGCTTCGTCCCGTCCCTGTGCAGGCCCAGGGCTTGGGCTGTGCGCACGGCGGCCCCGAGCTGCGCCCAGCACTCGGTGATCCGCCGCTCAAAGACGAGGAAGCGGAAGCTAAGAAGGCGGGCAAGGACGAGCTCGAGCGAGTCCGTCTGCACCGCAGCGGCGATGAGGAGCGAGCGTCGCGCTGTCCGCCCTGTCAGTTCCGGTTCCGGTTCCCCGCTCAGACGAGAGGAACTTACAAGCCCAGTAGTAGCGCAAACTTGTGATACGTCGCACGCTCGAGTTGCCGACCAGGTGGTCAGGTGCGAGTCGCACGGACGTGGCGAGGATGACGAACAGCAGGGGGAGGAAGCGGATGTCATTCGGGTGTAGCTTTCCGCCGCTGGCGTAGATGGACTCGTACGAGGCGCGGAACGCGGGCTCGTACAGCGGGTAGCGGGTGTAGTTGCTGCACTTCGTGTCAGTAATTCGCCTTTGCGCGGTGAGGGGAAACGCACATCTGCTGGAAATAGAAGTCCACCAGCCTGTCGGTGGTCATCTTGCTCTCTGGCAGCTCGCGGAGGAGCTCAGGCACCTTTGTCGCGCTGACGCCGCAGTCCTGTATGAGCCTTAGGAGCTTCTCCGCGGGCGTCTGGGCCTCCTCGACGGGCCCGAGCTCGCCGCTCTGCGCATGCAGCTGCTCGAGCAAAGGTTGGGTAGTCACGCTCCCGCTCGCGCTAGACCCGTACCACTTGCCGCCCTGGAGGATCCCTCCCTGCGGATCGTCCTCCACCTGCGGGCCAGAATCACCTCGGACGGACTCGCCCTCGCCCAGGTCGTCCCCGCCTTCGCTCGGCGACTGAGGGATGGAGGAGGAGAGGCGGGAGGCGTACTGCGGTAAGGCGTGCTCGATGATGTTCTCTATCCTCGCGAGGCGGGCTGCGAGGTCGCTGTCCGCCTTGCCCGGCGTGTACCCCTTGCACAGCTCGGGCACTTTGCGCGCAACACAGTGTGAGCACGGTACCTGTCTATCGCACTGCTTCTCCGTGAGCTCGATGTGCGTGCAGCAGAACATACCGCATCAGCGCACCTTTTGTTTCCTGCGATGACACTCTGAACACGAATAGCTCACCCTCGTTCTTTGCTTCTTCTTCAAGCTCCCATTAGCGTCGCTCGCACTACGACGTTTCTGTCCGGTGGATGCGCTGACGGGTGTGCCCATGTCCTGGGGCCCTGGGTTGGCCGAGTCGGGGGTGACGCTGACACCTGAGTAGAGCATGCCCTGTGCGGCGTCGGACAGCTCGAGTTCGCTGGAGGCGTCGACCATCGCGGGCGTGGGCGGGTTGGGGGGTGGGGTGTATATATCGGGGCGGGCTAGAACGCTGGTGTTGCTTCAGGTGGCGATGGTCGGGAGAGTATGCTTCTGTACCCCTATTGGAGGCCAAGGTTCGGCCTCGTGGTGGCGAGGAAGTGTGCGAAGCAAGTGAATGTATATGCGCAAGGCCAGGCGTGAACGTGATACTTGCACTAGGGCGGGCTGCACCAGCTAATGCACTGTACAGAGTGTGCTTCGCGGGGAAAGGACGTCGGATACGTCGGGGGAGGAAGCAAGCAGTGGCCCGAGAGTGCACGCCGGTCCTTCCCCCCGTCTCACCCGGTCGCAGGTGGACCTGGATGTCTCAGCGGGGGTCCGGCACACTCTCTGCTCAATCATTCATTCATTCACTGGTGCTGCAGACCCCGGCGGACCTCGGCCCCATCGCCCCATCGCACTGGGGCTGGGCCAGCCGGGCGATAAAGGGCCGGCCTTCGGTACATCTTGTGCCCGCCAGGCGCCCGCCGTGGCCTTGGGCTGACTCGACGGGTCTCGGCCCGGTGTGCCTCTGCGCTTCTGCCCGGCTGGCGGAGGCAGGCGGAACGGCTCGAGGTCCGGATCGGGTAACCGGCGCGCCGTTGCGCCACTGAGCACGCGCCCGCCTCCACTGCCCGCACAATAACTGTACCCTTCCCCTCCCGCCCTGCAGGTCACGCCGCGAGAGCTTATTCTCTTTCCCTCCTTTACGGAAACGTACTAGGGGAGTAGGGTCCTGCCCGATCCGGCTTGCACTTTCAACCGCGCAGGAGCAGAGCAGGAGCAGGAGGATGGCCACCACCACCACCGCAACCGCAACCGCAACGGCCGCCCGCTGGCGCGCCCTCACACTCCTCCTCGAGTCTCCCAGCTCCGGGGCAGAGGCCTCCCGCCTGCTTGAGCTCAGCAGCGAGGGCGAAGCGACGTATGAGCCTAGGGAGGATGCGGCGCAGCGGTTAACAAGGGAGCTTAGGGCACTCTGGGCACGGGGGGATTATGCGGAGATCACTGAGGAGGCGCTGAGGCGGGAGCTGGAGGAGGAGCAGGGGGGGATGCTCGTTGATGATGATGATGATGATGTTGCTGATGAGGAAGAGGAGGAGGGCATCCGACCTGAAGAGCTGGGCAAGCTCAAGCACGAGGTGCTCACTAAGCTTCAGTACGCTCGCCTTGCAGACCGAGAGCTACAGCTAATGTGAGCGTGCAGCGAAGCGATGCAGCAAACTTTGACCTCTCAAACGCTTCTCGCGCTCCTGCAGCAGTCGAGCTGGAGCGGGAGCGCGCCCAAGCCCCCTGCCAGGCCGGGCATGCCACCCCCACCCCCGCCCCCGATCCCTTTGGACGGATTCCCCAGCATGACAGCCACACTCACCACCCCGCACGTTCCGGCACCAGCGACCCAACTCCGCCGTCTGCAGCTCTCCGCCGGGCTGAAAAACGCCTCTCTCCGACGCACCGCGCGCGTCTTCGACGCCGGCGCAGAGGATATCGAGCGCGGCCTCGAGGCCGACGCGCACTACTTCACGCGCGCGCTGGCGCTGCGCGAGCACTGGCGACTCGCCCCGCGCGCCGAGCGGGGGCGACGGCGCGGTGCTGCGGGGAAGGAGCCAGCACGCGATTTCGGCGTCTATTACGGGATGGAAGGTGCTCCGCTCGCCCAGCGCGCAGCGGCCGTCGCACACCTCGCCCCCACCGCACAGGGGGGGCTGCTCTTCCCCTCCCGCACACGGCGCAGGCTGCGCGTGACCCTCACCGCGCTCGCGCAGGGCAGTCTGGCCCATCTCGCTGGCACCTCTGCGCTCGAGCTCCCCGAGCAGGGGGAAGAGGAGGAGAGTCTCAACGCACAGCTGCGCGCTGCCCAGCGGGAGGTGCTCGACCACGAAGTCTTCTCGCGCCTAGCGAGGGAAGCGATGGATCTGATCCAGCTCTCCCCCACAATCCGCGAGCGGCTCGTTTCCCTGCGGCCTCTGCCCGAGCTCCTCCTCACATTCGAGCTCGTCGACCCATCCGACCCACCCCCAGCAACAGCAGCGGCCGCACAGCACTCACCCGCGGTCCAGCTGCTCAGCGCACTCCTCCCCCTGCTGCACCTTCCCCGCACGCGCCCCTCCCTCCTCCAGCCCCTGCTCAAGCTCCTCCAGTACCTCCAGTTCTGCGCGCAGCTCTCCGCCCAAGTCGCCCGCGTCGCGCACAGCATCAACTCGGGTGTACCGACCAGCGTGCACCAGCGCCTGGTGGCTGACGACGGTGCCGCCGTGTGGCGCGCTCTGCAAGGGGAGGACGCTTGGTCGCTCGGTGGGGAAGTGCGGCTCGCGCTGGCCTGGAGCGCACCGATCCACCTCAGCGTGTCCTACCCGTCCAACCTTATCCTCCAAACCCCGCGGCAGGGCGTGCAGATCACCTCTCTCCCCGAGCTGGGGGACCACCTCTCGAGCGAGATCCTCACCAGGCTCTGCGCCGCCTTCCAGCGGATCGGCAACCGCGTTCTGCAGGCGCAGGCCGCGGGCAAGGCACACGAAGCAGAGTGGACGCTCGGTCCTTCGGGGAAAGGGTGGGGCGAGTGGCCCACCGGCGCAGTGGGATTCCGTGTCTCCCTCTCACCCGCGTTCGAGCTCGCGGCACAAGCGGCGTTCTCGAAGCGCGCTCTGGCGCGGGAGGGGATGAGTCCCGCAACGCCTGGCATGGGTCATCTGGAGAGCGTGAAGCGTGTGTGGCCGGAGGGGGGGCGGGAGGAGGATATGGAGAACTCGGAGGGCAAGACGGCATCGGGGCTCATGGAGTGGTTCGAGAAGGGCATGAAGTGGGTCACTGAGGAGGATTAGCGCTGTTGTAGGAGTACAAGGAACAGAGCCGCTCGCACATGCTGGTCGTGATCAAGCTGAGGAATGCGAGAGTGCGTGAATGCCCAGGATCGATCGCACATGCCGCTCGTGACCAGGCCGAGGAATTCTGGAGCGTGGGCATGCCCATAGGTGATCGTACATGCCGATCGCGGCCGAGCAGACGAAGGCGTGAGCAGACCCAGGAATGCAGCGCGCAGGGGTCGATCGCACGTGCCGATCGTGACCAGGCTGAGGAATGCTGCACGGAGGAAGGCGGGAGCCGATCGCACATGCCAGTCGTGGTCAGGCTGAGGGAAGGCTGGGGCCGATCGTGCCTCCCGATCGGGTGAGGAATGCAGGGCGGAGGCAAGGCGGAGTCGATCGTGCAGGCCGATCACCACCAGCCTGAGGAATGCAGGGAGGTCGATCGCACATGCCGATCGCCACGAGCCTAAGGAATGCGGGGACGTAGATCGCACGTGCCGATTGTCATGAGCCTGAGGAATGCAGCCTGAGGAATGGGCTAGGCCGATCGCACATGCCGATCGTCAACAGCCTAAGGAATACGGCGAGGTCGATCACAAATGCCGATCACCACCAGCCTGAGGAATGCGGCAGGTCGATCACACGTGCCGATCGTCACCAGCCTGAGGAATGGGGGAGGTCGATCGCACGTGGCGATCATCACCGCCTGAGGAATGCAGCCTGAGGTGGGCTAGGTCGATCGTAAGTGCGGATTGTCACGAGCCTGAGGAATGCAGCCTGAAGGATGGGCTAGGTCGATCGCGCGCCCCGATCGTCGCCAGCCTGAGGAATGCGGGGAGGTCGATCGCACGTGCTGATCGTCACGAGCCTGAGGAATGCAGAGCGGATGCAGGCCGGAGTCCATCGTGCATGCCGATCATGGCCAGCCTGAGGAATGCAGGGCGGAGGCAGGCTTGGGCCGATTGCACATACCGATCGTGCAGGCCACGAATGCAGGGCGGAAGCAGGCTGGCGCCGATCGCACATACCGATTGTGCTGGCCGTGGTGGCCCAGGAATGCAGGACAGAGGCAGGCTGGCGCCGATCGCATATATCGATCATGGCGAGCCTGAGGAATGCAGGCGGAAGCGGGCTGGGGCCGTTCGTGCATGCCAGTCATAACGAGCCTAAGGAATGCAAGACGGAGGCAGGCTGGGATCGATCGTGCATGCCAGTCGTAACCAGCCTGAGGAATGCGGAGGGGTTGGTCGCACGTGCCGATCGTCACCAGCCTGAGGAATGCAGCCTGCAGGAATGCTCAAGGTCAATCGTACACGCCGATCGTCACCAGCCTGATGAATGCAGGGTTCAAGAACGGCCAGAGTGAGCATACATGCCGATGCTGATCAGGCCCAGGAAAGCACCACGCAAGAATGGCCCAAGGTGAGCGTGCATTCCAATGGTAATCAGGCGGAGGAATGCCGCGCACACGAATGCTGCAAAGCCGATTGTTCCATGTCAATGGCAATCGGTCTCAGGAATGTCCGGAGGTGGTCGTGCATACCAGCAGAGTATCTTGGGTCGTGTCTCCAGATGTGCTTCGCGCTGGGAGAACCAACCGGCACGATCTCGGCCGGAGCCGAGTCGGAAGCAAAAAGGCGCGTGCTGGGTAAACCTCGGAGAAGGTGGCGCGATAAGGTATCTCCATAATCAGATTTGGGAACCAGCCATACCAGTGGGAACATTCGCGGCCATTACATACTGTACGTGACAAGATCCAATAGTCCGATTCCTAGATAGATACCCAAGAAACCTATTCATACAGTAGATCCACCCCCGCCACGCATTACACTACTCCTCCAGCCCGCGCAACCCCTCGCACCACGGGGGCTTAAACGCGCCTTCCTCATAATGGTATGCCCTGCACCGCACACTGAGCCCGAGGGGCAGGTCGTATCCCCTCTCGCCCTCCCTATACCTCTCGGCGAGGTCGAGGACGTTGGACACCTTTGCCAGATTGGTCATGTGCTGGCGCGCGTACGCGAACCCCAGCAGCGCCTTCTGACGCAGCGCGTCCGGGTTGGCAAGCTCGACCCGGAGAACGCTGTTGATCCGCTCGATGGACCACGAGGCCTTGAGCTCGATCGTGAACGGGCGGATGTCGCCCTCCTGCTCCGTAGGGATGTCGGCGGCGACAACGCACCCACTGTCTCTCCCATCAGCACACACACACACAAACTGCAGGAGCAAGCGGGGAGAAAGCGCACCTGAGCCACGCCTGCGCGTACTTGCGAATCATCTTCCTCTCCACAACACTGTCAAACACGCATATCCTCGCCTCCCGCATACCCTTTGCGAAGTCCTCCCTGATCGCCACCTGGGGCCGGTACTGCGGCTGCCCGGTCCAGTACGTAGGCGGCACGCCGAGCGTATAGTCCTCCTCCGTGCGAGCGAGGGTGAACTCGGGCGCGACATGGTGCAGCACGAAGGTGTGCGGTGGCCGCTCCTTGGCCGCGTTCGTCACTGTCGTCCGGAGCGGGTAGAGCAGCCCATCATGGCCAAAGACGACGGCGTCGTGGAGCTTCTTTGCCCAGTCGAGCGGGTAAAAGTCCCATTCGCTGTGCGCCGCGAGGCGGGGTCAGCATCACTCTGTTGCTCGTTACATTGGTCTGAGGGACGCACTTGGCGGAATCGGGAGAGTGCCCGAATAGCTGCATCTGCATGCCTGGGTACAGCCGACGCAGACGCTCCCAGTTGAACACCTCCATCATCTCGAACGCGTACTTCGAGACTGTGATCTGCACTGGGGTCAGCTTGCGGGCCTACACAACCTCCCCACGCGAGCGAATAACCCCAGCGCGAGCAAAACACGACTCACATTCCCCTGCCATGGATAGAACCACTGGACACAGCTATGGTCGGGATCATGGTCCACCTCCATATCATGATCGGGCAGCCAGACCCATCTGATCTTAGAATGACAGTCGCCAAGCTGGTGCACGAGGAGCGTCCCGCACCCCGGGGCATCCATGAGCGGGTCGTCCTTATCCTTGAACTCTGAGAATGTCCACACCTGGACGCAACTGCATCAGCCGGGGTAGAAAGGGCACGCAGGGAGGAACGACGCACAATATCGTAGAACCCGCAGCCCACCGCACCCCCCTGTGTAAACTCGACATTGCTCGCCGAACAATGTCCCCCAGCGTAGGCCTCCACGTCCTCCTCTACCCAATTACAGCTCGCGGGGGGGAGCACCCTGCGCGCGAGGTTGACAGAGACGGGAAGGGAGTCGTCCCAGTCCTGCCATCCGGGGCCCCACACGTCCGCTACCTCTAACCCAGGGTGTCGCCGGGCCGCGTCCACAATCTCGTAGAAGACCGAGTTGGGCCGCTCGAGGTAGTCGGCATATGCTGCGCGGGGGTTCAGAATACATGGAGAAGGTGTGAGAAAGGGGCGCACATAGCAGGAAGAGCATCCTCGTTCTCTGCCTCAAGCTGGGTACATGGTCCCACGGGCTCCTCCCGCCCACATCGACGTTTCCCCACCAGGGCATCCTCCTCCCCTCCAGCTTCCCCTGCACGCCCGCCTGCCCCGGCGGTGGCGGGGGGAGCCTTACCCACCCCCTGTCGAGCGGGTCCGCACTCAGCTCGAGGTCCATCTCCTCGTCCCCCAATGTGGGCGCGCGGGGGTAAGCGAGGTACGAGAAAGCGCATAGGAGGAGGAGGAAGAGAGCGATGAGGAGCCTTGGAGCGCGTGTGAGGCGGCGTTGGAGAGTGAGGGCGATGCGGAGGGTGTTGGAGCGGGCTGCGTGGGAGGAGTGGGAGCTGCTGGTCGAGGATGAGGGGGAGCTGTGGGCGGTGTGTGTGTGCAGGGCGAGGGGCGGGGAAGGGGGGCGGCGCGTCTCCCATGGATAGGGCGGCATGGCTTGGGCTGGGCTGGATGGGAATCCCTAGCCTGAGCCTGCAGCCCGCAGTTGGATAAGGGCAGGAGGGAGGGGGGTGAAGAGAGGGCGAAGGGGGCTCAGAGCATGCGCGGTGGGAGTGTGCGCAGCCAAGCCGGAATGCAAAAAGGCCAAGGATCAATGGAGGAACGCGAGCCGCATCATAGGGCGCAGAAGCAAGAGTCCACCTTGGCGGGCACAACCACGGCACGGCCACCCTCTGGGAATAGGCTTGCGTGCCGACACTTTCCTCCTTCGAATTCTTTCAATTCCAATTCCTGCCGGGCAGTCGCCGCAGCAAACCCACCGGCACAGCACGGCACGGCATACTCCAATAATCCTGCTGCGCTTTTCCCCCCAGTTTCCCGCTTTACTATTTCCAGATTAGATATCCTATTTCCACGTATCCTATTTCCGCAGAACGGGAAAACCAAAGCACTCAGGGTCGGCTGGCTGCCGCTGCCGCTGCCGCTGCCGCAGATTCAGATGGCGCCCTGGAGACCGCATGTGCGCGAGAAGCGAGGGACGGCGATTCGTATTCTTGGCCTGCTGCGCGCGAGCGGGCACGTTCGCTCTCCCTCTACAGACCTCCACTTTGAAAGATAACTATAGCTAGCTATGCTGGGAAAAACACTCGACCAAAGTCCAAAGGCCCGCAAGAATGCATCTCGGGAGGCATCAGCACACGGCAAGCCCTAGCGAAAAAAAAACCTACTGTAATCTTATCATTCACCCAGCCAACGACAAGCCCAGAGAGGCGCAGGGTCGCGGATGGGTTTTTGGGCTTGGCCTACGTCGTCCAACCCCTGGGCACCGGTGAGGCGGGTGCAATCCTTTACCCGAAAGGGTCGGTTTCAGATAGCGTGAGCTGGGGAGTAATTTCCTCCGATGCCCCGTTTGCGGAGGCAGAATGCCCAGAATGCCCCGTCATTCTTTTTTACGACGAAAAATGCCTCAAGGTGATAATTAAAATATTTATAAAATAGTACATATATCACAACATAAGGCTGCCATGATCCACATACCTTTTCCCCCTCCCTTTTCCATCATTTGGGAGAGTTTTCATATGAAAAACCATTAGCACAGCCACTTGGAATTTACTTCGCAATTTCTTGCTCATTTCCTTTTATTTAAATCTCTTTCAAAAGGTAGCATTGGCAGCATATCCATACATAATATGTTTGTTTATTGAGTTGTGGAAGTAATATACATGTTTTGTGACCAACTTATTGTGTCTTCCCCGAATGCCCCGCCAGACGGGGCATTTTGGGCATTCTGCCTCCGCAAACGGGGCATCGGAGGAAATTACTCCTGAGCTGGGTGCAACGGGTATATAGAGTGTTCGACGAGAAAAGTTAAGTACTCTGTACGTGTACTCTTGCGCGTTTCGGGGGCAAATCCCGTCCGGGATGCCGCTTTTGGTAGTTTCTTTCGACGCGGAAGCCTCCGTCAGGGTCCATGTGTCGAGGCGTCCGTACTGCCTACTGGGTTAGGATGCGTGTGGTTAGGGTAACTGTTAGGGTCAAGGTTAGGGTAAAAGCGAGCGCAGCGAGCGCGTTAGGGTTAGGGTTGGAGTTAGGGTTGGGGTTAGGTAGAATATTATATCTTAAAACTATGAAGACAAACTTCTAGCGAGGCTATGGGCGCAAGCCCATAGCCTCAGGGAGAGAAAATTACTATATTAGGTAGTTTGGCTGGGAATTTGCCTCCGTGCGCGCGCGAGAGTACACGTACAGAGTACTCATCTCGTCTATACTCGGGTATATACAGTAGAAAAGGTTGCCGGGACATCGCCCAGCGGAAGCGGGCACGTTGCTCGAATGAATATACCTCGTCTGCGCGTTAGTCAGTCCACACGCTTGCGTTGGTTACCTGAATGTCCCCCGCTCGATTGGCTTTGTAATCCCTCCCGGTCGTCCGGGACGGTGTATAGCACATACCGTAGGATAGGAACAGGACGCAAGCTGAAGGGCACAAATACTCCAGGTGTATTAGACAGGTCCTACAGATTATTACAGAGTTGGGAAAAGAAAGAAAGAAAGAAGAAAGAACTAGCAATCGAGCAAGTACATGCCCAGACTGTGCGTAACTAGGCAATGTCGCCTAGATGCGCATAGACACAACCAGTAGGAAGCACAACTTCGAATGAAAAGCAGACAGAACCAGGCCGAGAGATTATGCGCCTAGATGCAGCATGAACAAGACAACGAGACCAGAAAGAAATTGAAGCAAAAAGGAAACGGTTAT
This sequence comes from Calocera viscosa TUFC12733, assembly GCA_001630345.1. Taxonomy (NCBI): domain Eukaryota; kingdom Fungi; phylum Basidiomycota; class Dacrymycetes; order Dacrymycetales; family Dacrymycetaceae; genus Calocera; species Calocera viscosa. The sequence continues at coordinate 361,992 of KV417292.1, read as the reverse complement.
AGCCTGAGCGTGGATCATGCCGAGAGCCGGCGCCCAGGATCAGGACGGCGAGGAGCGGCCGTAAACCATGCGGTGTATTATAGCGAGTTGAGATGTGAGCAGATGAATCAGTCATGCAAACAGATGTAGGTAGTTCTTCACTGAGATTGTTGACGATAGCGGAAGGTTTCCGTTAAGGGATACTCATTGCTGACCCAGCTGGACGTGCCAGTGGAGGCGGACTGACACAACAGGGGAGGTTTCGGACCCCACCCGCGCACATTCATGAATGTTGCTGACGCGCGACGGTCCGGAGCCGCAAATGTTTGCTGGTGGTCCGCCATCTCGTAGTCGTCCGGGAGGTCGTCCACAAGGCGGTTTCCGGCCAGGAAGGCGGGACCGACCTCTTGGTTGGCGTAACGTCTCGTGTACTCGTCCTTGCTTGTGATGGAACCCAGGTTGTGGAACAATGGGGGGCAGTCAAGAGGCGGCGGGATCGGGATCCCAGATGCCGCAGGCTGAGTCGCCCGGCGGCTCGAATGCCTGAGTGGGTGAGGTCGAGGAGAATCCGGCGGGCTGCGTCGCGCCGGGGCCGGCGACTGCACCCGCATCCTCTGACGCTTCGAAGAAGACCCTTCCGGCATCGACGGCAGATCGTCATCGTGTGTCCTCTTCTTCCCTTTGTCTGTTCGTTGCAGCCCCGTCCTTTCCTTCGAAGACTCAACCTTGACTCGGATAATGTCGTCCAATGTAGGTGAAGTGTGGGTATGAACGATAGCAGCAGCAGCTTTGCCTTTCTGCTGCTCACGATGCTGGGCAGGCAGAGGGGAGATCGGGCGGTGCAACAATGAGGAGGACCAGTATCTGGTCGCAACACCTCCCAGATACTGGTCCTCCTCATCGTTGCTATCGGAAGGTTTGATGGCGGTTTCCAGCAAGGCTCCTGGAAGGGGAGTGTGGGACGCGACATTGATGCTGGGAAGTGCGGCCACAGCGGGACGCGGCGTTGGGGGAGGAGTCAAGAGGCCGATATCGGGCCCCGCGGGCGGCGGCGGCGGCATGGCAGCAGCACCTGTTACGGCGAGGTGGTTCTGCAGAATCTCGATGACCGGATTGGAGACTTCACCCGGTGGCATCTGTTAGTGTTATTAGCCGACGAATGCCTCTGCAGTGAGATCCGCATACCGTTGTAGTAGATAACATCACCTCCACCGCGTTCAGCGGAACGGGGTTCTCAGGTGCTTCATAGTCCTCCCCTAGAATCCCGGGGCGCGTCTAAAGGGTATGAGCACAATCTCTTTATTTGAGACGACATCGACGTACGGCAGGGTAGATTCGGTACATGTTTTCCTGCTGCAGCGTATAACCGTACGGCAGGGGCATGCGCTCGCCTGCTGCAAAGTTGCGGAAAGACGTCTGATGGGGCTGCCCGTGGTTAAGCCCGTTGACGGGCGCCTGAAGAGGTGTGAGAACGTTGCTCAACCGGGAAGATTGCCGGGCTGACCTGGGGCATTGTTCTGGTTTGCTGTGCGCTGGGAGGCGGAGCCGCCTCCCTGGGGGCATGTCCTGAAGTGAATTGTTCCTCGAACGCAGGCCCACAAGCCTGTGGGAACTGGAACGCTTCCTGCCGATCCTACAGAGCTGTGAGCACACAAGACATATGAAGCGGGAATAAATGAACTGACCGGTTGCACTGGAGCTGGGGGCGGGCGGCGCAATGGCTCGGCCCCGTGATGGCTCACTCCGACCGCGTAGGACTGGCCGCCAGGATAGCTCGTGGTACCCTGGTTGATGTTGGCCAGCTGCGGACGCCTGGTGCGCATGTTCACGGTCTGAGCACGACGCTCGTAGATCGGCGTGTGGCTCCTGTCCTGCGTCCGTTGGCGGACGGTGCATGAGGCACCTTCTTCCTGGTCCTCCTCTGGGACAGCCTTTCTCTTCTTAGAGGCGGATGGCCAGTGCAGATCGTGCACAGGCTCTTGATGATAAACGCCAGCAGCGGTGGGAGTCGAAGTCGAGTGATAGATCCCTTGAGGGGTATAGTCGTCCTCCAAGGGCATGACAGATGGGCCCGGATCGCCAGGTGGCACGATTGACTGACTGGCGGCGGGGAAAGGAGCAGCGGCGGGGAGAGCAGGCTGGAAGGTATCCGAGTTAAGTGGCATCGGAGCGCCCGCCGGCATCATACCAGGCGCGAACTGATCAGCCCAAGGTCCCTGAGCGGCCGAGCCATTGGCCGCATCCAACAAGGTCTCATGCGATACGTTTGCGGGCAGAGGAGCCTCGGGTTCCTGCGGGGACGAACCATCGTAAACGAGGAAAGCTTCGTGGCCGGGTTCGTACGCGCTCTCCTCGGAGTCCTGGATCCACTCGTGGGAGGGCTGTGCGGCCGGGAGAGGATCGTTGTAAAACTACTGCTGAGCGGGGAAGAGGCCGGCATCGGCATAGTTGTCGTAGTGGACGGTCGCCATCGCCGCCATCGCCGCCATGCCGAGGGCCATAGCCACATTCTCCAATCTGTATCACGTAGGTCAACGATATCCCATATGTCAGAACGTATGCCCCGTACCCTTGCGCGTTGCGGCCAGACACGGTATTCTCGAAGCCGCGCATCATGGCGCGGAAGTATGAAGGTGCAGACATTTTGTGTATGGTAAGGTGGATAGAGTTGTAGGGTGAGAGAGTTGTTGTTGGTAGGTGGGTAGGTGAGGACGTTTGAAGGTCGAAAGGTCAGTGATACTGTTTTGGTTAAGTCGACCTGGGAGAGGCAGAGAGCTGAAGATGCGAATGGGGGAGATGCTTGTTCAATGAGAGAGAAAAGGGTGTTTGTGGGCTGGTTATATAACCAGCCCACAAACACGCTTTTCTCTGGAGGTTGTGACTCAATTGAATCAGGGGTTCAATTGGTAGTTGACCGAGTTGGGAGCTGGAAATCTTCTTGGAATGGTCTGGGCAACGGCCCGGTGGACCCACACATTCTAGTTGAACCTTATCTTCGACGGTCGGCCCAACAATGTTCTCAGAACTTCGCGGAGGAGCATATGGTCCAAAGACGTCAAAGGGTCTCGCCTTCCTGATCCGTCCGTGATAGGCAGGCGGAGGGATGTCAGGAGGCGGATAGCACAAAGGAAGCGCCATTGTGACGTTCGTCTCGCACCTTCTTCGGCACCCGACGGCCGGCAAACATCAAGTTGCCGGCCGCAACTCATCCCCAACGCAGCGGAGTTTCTGGAGGGGAATGGAACTGCCGCGCCAGGTCAGTGCGTGTTGGGAAGGATGCGTGCGGGACGAACACGTTCGGCAAATAGTTTGGACCGCCCGGTGCCACGTTGCATGATTGCGTAGAGGGTGTCGAGCTTTGTCATCTTCGCATCTTCGCCCTCTCGTTGCTCTGGCATGTCTACAGTGCAGGTCAGCTCAATTCCAGGGCCAGCAGTGGCATACCACACCCTTGTCCATTTCATCCCCCCTCCTCTTCCCCACGCTAACCTCCGCAAGCATCAGCTCTCCGTCTCCAGCTCCAGCACAATGCGATCCTGCTCCCACCCCTCCTCCAACGCAGGGCTTCGTCCAATGCTCCTCTATCAGACAGCCGCAGCCCGGGTTCGCGCGCTTTGGAGGGGGAGGCGATTATCAGCCTGCGCTCGGGTTAGTGGGTTGGTCATCGGGAAGGGAGGGGACGCAACTGCCGCAGGAGGTCTTCGGAGTTTGTGGAGAGGCTGAGCGGGGCCTGTGAGAGGAGGTAGTCATCCAGCAGGGCTGTGATGGCTTCTCGAATCGGTGTCAGGAGGTCAGGGTCTCTGGCGGGTTGGGCGATGGTGTGGCGGTGCTGTGATCGGGAGCTGAAGCAAGTTTCTTCTAAGATCCCTGAACCGTTTCGAGCGTTGGAGCCCTTCTTGCTCTACACGTCCAGTCGGTCCTGCACTCCCTCCCGTCCCCGTCCCCCATCCCACCAAAACCATCGCTTAGTCCCACACGCCTTGTCAGGCAGCCCTGTCTCCAACCCCCTTCTCTCTCTTCTGCAACGTCCGCAAGCCCAGTGCAGCAGACGACCAACTCCCGCTTCCCCGATCAGCTAGTCAACCAGTCCGATCGGCCACAGACGCACGGTGCACGGGCCCGTACTCGTGATAACAAACCTCGGGCAGGTTCACCACCCTCTCCAAAGAACAAAAAAGCCTAATCTTATCATTCACCCAGCCAACCACTGCTCAGAGAGGCAGGGTCGCGGATGGGATTGTTGGGCTTGGCCTACGTCGGTCCCTCCCCTTGTGTGGGCACGGGTGCGGCGGGTGCAATCCCTTACCCGAAAGGGTCGGTTTCAGATAGCGTGAGCTGGGTGCAACGGGTATATACAGTAGAAAAGGTTGCCGGGACATCGCCCAGCGGAAGCGGGCACTTTTGCTCGAATGAATATGCCTCGTCTGCGCGGTAGTCAGTCGACACGCTTGCGTTTGTTACCTGAATGTCCCCCGCTCGATTGGCTTTGTCGTCCCCTCCCAGTCGTCCTGAAGAGTGTACAGCACAGTACCATATGATAGGATCGGATGCAAGCTGAAGGGCACAGATACTCCGGGTGTATTAGACAGGTCCTACAGATTATTACAGAGTTGGAGAAAGAAAGAGGAAGAAAGAAGAAGAAAAGGCTCGGTTCGATGGCCAGGAAAAGAGCTCCAAATTTTCGCGAGGTATGTGAATAAAGATGAGGCACAGAGGGTGAGGAGGGGCTCCGCTCACAGAGAGACACGGACGCAGGGGAGTTTTCTGCGTGAACCTATGAAAGGTGAAAGGTGAAAGGATGTTGGATGTTGGATGTTGGATGTTGGGATATTGGGACAGAGGGGTGAGCGGGCCAGTAGCAAGGGCCTAGATACAGCTCGTGTTGTGCAGAGGTGGGTGCAGAGGGAGATGGTGCAGATGTACAAATGTGCCAGGATGGAGGGGATTGCGGGGAGAGGCGCTCACGCGCCCAACTCGTCGCCCGCCATCCACTCGTTCCACAGGTCGTCGCCGCCCGCATTCCCGCCCATCGCGCTCCCCGCCGCGGACGCCGGGGGGGAGAAATGCTGTCCGGCGCCTACGCTTGCCGCGGGCGAGGGGCCATAGGAGTAGCTGGCCGCGGCCGCGCCTGCGCCCTGCAGGTGTACGCTCGCTGCGCGGGGCGTGGGGTGCGTCTGGGAGTGGGAGGGCGAGGCCGCGGGCTGCCAGGGCGATTGAGGAGGGAGCGAGGCATGTGAGTGTCCTACGGAGCCCGGGACGCCCATAGCAGGGCCGCCGCCGACCATGCCCATCAGGCCCGCTGCGCCGTACATCCCGTGTGCCTGGGCTTGCTGCTGGGGTGTTTGTGCCGGCTGAGGGACTGCGGACGGGGCGCGCGGTTGGGGGTTGGGTTGCTGGCCCTGCATCTGCCAGGCTTGAACGCCGGCCATCCCGTATGGCATACGCCCTGCCGCTTGGGCTTGGGCTTGAGCTTGAAGAAGCGCCTGATGCGCATCGGACATCTGCGGATGTCCCTGCTGGGCCTGCTGCTGCTGCTGCTGCAATTGCATTTGTTGTTGCTGGAACATTTGCTGTTGCTGCTGCTGCTGCATCATCTGCTGTTGAAGCATCGCCTGCTGCTGAGGGTTGAGTCCCGGCGGGACGCTCATGCGAGGAGTAGCAGGAGGAACACTTCCCGGCGGGGAGGCTTGGCTGGGAGCCCTTTGCTGCCGCTGCACAGGCCGCTGAGGCGGCGGCATGCCCATCTGATTTGGCTGAGCACCAGGAGCAGGCGTTGGAGCCATGCCAGAGTTCATGCCGCTGGGCAAGCCATATCCCAGGTTCTGCTGCTGCTGGGCTTGCTGCTGGGCTTGCTGCTGGGCTTGTTGTTGGGCCTGCTGCTGGGCTTGCTGCTGAGATTGACGGTACTGAGCCCACGCACGAGGGTCGACACCAGGAGGAACGGCGGTCATCATCGCTGGGTTGCCCGCGTTCTGACCGATTCCACCAGCCATGTTGTTCATGTTCTGGCCCATCAACGGCACGTTGCCCATGGCCGGAGTCATTGTCATGGGCATCCCGTTCGCACCCATCGCCTGGGGCTGCTGAGCGGCGCGTTGCTGTTGCTGCAAGTGCGACATTGGCTGTTGGGACTGCTGGCGATTCTGCAGCGCCGCCATCTGTTGACGCCGAGCGAGTACTTGCTGCTGCTGATACAATTGCATCTGCTGAAGCTGCTCCGGGCTCATATTGTTGGACATCATGCTTCCCATTTGCTGAGCGGGCTGCGGTGGCTGCATCGGTAGCTGTCCGGGCGTCTGCTGGACGTGTTGCCTGCTGATCGGGGTGCCCTGGAACATGTTCTGCATCTGGCTCTGTTGGGCCTGGGCGTGCTGAGCTTGTTGCTGCATCTGAGCAATCTGCTGCATCTGCTGAGCGGGCTGCGGAGGCTGCGGTTGTTGCTGGTGCTGTTGCTGCTGCATCTGCATCTGCTGGACCATGTCCGTGTTTGGCGGCGAGCCCTGGTGAGCGGAAGACTGTTGTGACGGCTGACGATGCTGAGCAATCGCGATAGGCGGAGCGGCAAACTCGTTTGCATTCGAGCTGGCGCTGGTAGAGCGGCGGTGGGCGTCTGCTTGGTTAGCAAGCTGGTTCGCTTGCTGCATTGCGGCCTGCTGGAGCGCAGCTTGCTGCTGTTGCGGGTTCAAACCAGACGGAAGGCGTGGCCGGACGCTCTGTGGGCGCGGCGTGCCCTGAGGCGGCTGTCCGCCCTGCATTTGTTGCATTTGTTGCATCTGTTGCATCTGCTGCATCTTCCTGCGATGCTGAAACCACTGCATGATAACGTCAGCCACCAAACTGGATTCAAGAAAAGATGGACCAACCATAACACTCATTTCCTGATACTGCCTCCACTTGGTGCTCGGGTCCTGGGCATCGTAATTCGGCGTCTGTTCCTTGATCATCCGCACGACCGGATCGTTGGGATTGCTGATTTTGCTGAGCACGCCGGGGAGCTGATTCGGGGGCACCTTCTCCAGCGGGGTGAAATTGAAGCCACCCATGCCCGGCTGCGGCGTCGGCCGCTGTTGCTGAGGCTGCTGAGGCTGACCAGGCGAAGGAGCAGATTCTGGCTGAGGGGCAGGCTGCGCAACGGATGGGATCTGTGCCTGTTGAGGAGTCTGTTGAGGAGTTCCCTGGGCTTGCTGTTGCTGCAGCTGTTGTTGTTGTTGTTGGCGTTGTTGCTCCTGCTGCTGTTTCTCCCGGGCAAGATGCTCCGCCTGCTGCTGCTGCTGCTGCAAAAGAGCCTGGCGATGCTGCTGCTGAACGAGCTGCTGCTGCTTCACCATCATGTCCCTTTGCGCCTGCTGCTGCTGGGCCTGTTGCTGAGCTTGCTGCTGAGCCTGCTGTTGCGCCTGCTGCTGCTGGGCTTGCTGCTGCTGAGCCTGCTGCTGCTGAGCGAGCTGTTGCGCATGCTGTTGCTGAGCCTGCTGTTGGGCGTGCTGCTGCTGCTGCTGCTGCTGCTGAGCCTGCATCTGCTGAGCCTGCATCTGCTGAGCCTGTTGCGCTTGTTGCAGTTGCCTAAGCCCCGCGACCTCCCTCTCCTTCTCCGCCTTGGCGCGCTGGTTCGCAAGCGCTTGATGACGATAGCTCTGTTCCCTCAGCGCGCCCTGCTGCTGGGCGGTCGTGGGCGGGAGGCGGATATGCGACGGGCGGCCAGGGGTGTTCCCGCCCTGTGCCTGCGGGCTCTGGGCTTGCTGTAGCTGAGGCGTCTGTCCCTGCTGGGGCGGACTCTGCTGTTTCTGCCCCTGCTGGGGCTCTTCCGGCTGAGCCTGCGACTGCGGAGTAGCAGGAGTTTGTGCCTGTGCCTGGGCCGGGCTCTGCTCCTGGGCCGTCTGCACCTTCTTGCTCGGCGTGTCCTCCCTCCCCTCGTCCTCCACCTCTCGGGGCCGCTTCATGCCCACAATGCCGTCGTTAGCCGCGCTCACGTATTTTCCGCCTTCGGACTTGAATATCTCTGCCGCGCGGCGGTAGAGGTCCATGAGCGCGTCCGTCGCGAGCCCCGGCACGAGCGGAGGGGGCTTGATGTGCTCTACGGGCATGGGAACGACGACCTGCCGCGAGGCGGCGAGCATGACGCGATTCTGGATCCAGGTGAGGTTCCGTTTGAGGCGATCCCAAAACCTGTACAGCATCCCATCAGCATTTATCCTCCCACATCCATATCAGAACACAGAAAAAAGACGTACTCAGCATATTCCCCATCCCGCTTGCCGGCCCGCTGCAGCCGCAGGCAAATCATGAGCAGCTCCTCGTTGATGCGGAGCATAATCTCCGCCTGATCCTGGAGTGCATGGGCAGCCTCGTGCGCCGGGCCGAGCCTCTGCACCAAGTTCGCTTGCTGCTGCGCCTGCTGCTGGGCAAGCTGTTGATACTGCTGCTGAGCATGAGCCGCCTGCTGAGCCTCGATGCCCTCCGGCTTGCCCTCCTGCTGGTTGACAGAGCTGGACTGGACCGAGTCCACCAAAGTAGGGGAGGTGGGTGAGGAGCCATTGCTGCCCGAGTCGTCGGAAGATTTGCCATTGACGGCCGGGGCGGGCTGGGCAGGCTCGGCCGCCTGCGGTTCCGGGGCAACTTCCGCCGGTTCGGCCAGTTCGGGGGGATCGACAGCAGCGGGCTCAGCGGAGTCCAGCTGCATCTCGTCGTCTTGCATCTCCTGTTTCATTTCTTCTCTCTCTTCCTCCTCTTCCTCCTCCTCCTCCTCCTCGACGACAGCAGCCGGAGCCGCAGACAGCGGTAACCTCAGCTCCTCCACCCTTCCCCTCACCAGCCCGAGCCCCTGCACAGGCGAGCTCGTCCGTGGCCTATCCGGCAAATGCAAGGGCGACGTTCCCGCCGTTGTAGGCTGAGCGCTGTGCGCTCTCGTCGGTGGCAGAGGGGGGGGGAAGAGCGTGTCCACGGTGTGTGTGTTCAGTTCTGCCGGAGCCAGCGCGGGAGGGGAAGGTTGCGGTTGCGGTTGCGATTCTTCTTGCGGCGACGGGAGGGCGGGGAGAGTGGGAATATCGTCGAGCAATGCCGGCAGTTCCTCCCGCTCCGGAGGGACAGACACGCCCGCGAGTTCATCGTCGACCATATCCATCCCCAGTTCCATCTCCATCTCCATATCCATATTCACATCTCCGAAAATATCGAGCGCCGGGTCGTCCTCCTCGTCCTCATCGTCCAGTCCAAGCCCGAGGTCGTCCCCGTCCCCGTCCGCGCCTAGGTCGAGCAGGTCCCCCAAGGAAGAGTCTTTCTCCGCGGCGTCTACCAGGTCTTCCACTTCCGCTTCAGCCGGTGCGGGCACGTCGACTGCCTCTTCCACAGCAGGCGGTGCGACCTCCTCCTCCTCTGGAACTGGTGGCCCCTCCAGAGCATGAGCGTCCACCTCGAGCCGTACCTCCTCTCTGAGCGGACTGCTCTTCTTGGGCAAATGCGGTGGGCTCTTGTGCGCAACCTGCGTGCGCGTGAGCACGGGCCTCGCGGGCTTGGCAGGTGCGGGGAAGGCGAGTGTCGGGGACCTGTGGGCTGCTAGGGGCGGGGTGGAGGGCGCGGGCGCGGGTATTGGTGGTGGGGTGGGCGGGGCGCGCGCTGCTGCGTCGGCTGGCGCTGGTGCAGAGCTGGGGAGGGGGTCGGCGGGCTCCTGCTCCTCGTCAGGCGCAGCAGCGGCATCAAGGTCAAAGTCTCCGAAGAGGTCGTCGTCCGCCGCGTCCGCGTCTGCTGCGTCCAGGTCGGGGTCTTCCTCCTGCTGGGCTATACGATCAGTTAGCACTGGACGGGAAGAGGGGGAGGTAGGGAGGGTACGCACCTGCTACTGCGGAGGAGGAAGGCGGGTACGGAGGGAGGGAGAGGGAGAACCCGGAGAGGGTCGCCATCTTCCCGCGGTGGGGTGGGTGGGTGGGTATCGACGAACAAGCCTGGAGGAGCGGGTGAGCGGTTCTGCACGCGGTATGGGGTAGCGAGGCAAGGCAAGGTGGGAAGAAGTGGGGAAGGAAGCGCCAGCCACACAGCGGTGGCAGGCTGGTGCGCGGCTGGGCGGGGAGATGGCTCTGGGAGCAAGGGGAGCGGGGAGCGGACTAGCGCTCGCGCGTGTGGTCCGGAAGGGAGGACGAGCGCCGGCAGGGGGACGGGGACGTCGGCCCGTTGTCGGCGGTCGGTGTCGGACTCGGGAAGCTGCAACTGCAACCCTGTTCCAGCACGCGCCCCCTGGATCGCAGAGCGAAAAGGGGATTGTAATAATAGAAGGGAGGACAGGGTCCTGCCCCGGGGCGGGGATGGAGTGAATAGATGGAATATAAGATTTCGTGTACGTACGTATTCCGCCTGGACCTGGGAGGGGGAGGGGGAGGCAGTCGATCTCCGAGTCAATCACCCGGTCGAGACGGGACGTGCTATTGTGCTGGGCGCGGGGGCGGCTGCGGGCGGTGAAGAGGCGCTGGAGCGGGGTGAGAGAGTGCAGATAGCAGATTGTGTGGTTGGAATGGGCGGGGAGGACTGTGTGGATGGACCGACGTGACTGACTGACTGACTGACTGGCTGACGGGCTGAGGGGGTGCAGTTGCACAGCTGGCGGGAAATGGCGACGCGGCCTCTCTCTTGCCCTTGCCCCTGCACCGCCCCCTTTTTCTCCTCCGACTCACCCGCTCCTCACACACACACAACGATCGTACCTACATCCCACCCCACACCGAACCAGCTGAAGAGCAACACAACCCCACTCCAGAGAAAACCCTTTATACCTCACCCCGCTCCTTTCCCCTCCATCCCACGCCCAAGCAAAACCTCTAAATCCCTGCATCTCCCTTCCACGGAAGCAACGCGGGACCAACCCATTCCCTCGCACTCTCATTCGTCCATCAGAGCGCCCGAGCCGGTGCTTCCATTTGCCCCCGCTGGAAAGCCGCGACGGCCAGCCATCAGTCGGTCCATCGCCCATCGGTCGTCGCACCGCACATTGCACATTGCACAATTGCATAAATTGCGGCCTGCTTCTCCCGGGCCTGCAGCTGCCAGGGCGCAGCCGTACCTCCAACCTAACACGTAGCGGGCCCCTGCGAGCAAAGGGCGAGGAATAGGATGACGTAACCGCACACCGCTCCGAGATCCGTCGAACATTCCAGTAGCAAGCCACATTCCAGGCGGGCACGGTCCACGTCGCTTTCCATAGCCAGGTCCAGAGCGCAGAGAGATCGCAGCGTAGCAGGGGCAGCGGGGTGGGGGGAGGAGAGCAGCACCCGTTCCCAAGCGGCACAGGGTGCATCGTTATATACCCACCCAGCGGTGTACCCCACACCGGCAGGCGGCTGCCGGCCTCGGACTCGGATTGAATGCCAAACCTGCGCCATGCATGACAGCGCACAACGCACAGTTAGTTCCATCCCCGTGTCCGCGGGTGCCTTCTTCTCAAATATGACGCCCGCGCCTGTTGCCGCCGGCGCAGCGATCGTGTGATTGATGTTGATTGTCACGGTTGCGATCGAACTCGGATGTTCGAGAATGCAATTGCGATTGCATCAGACCCCCGTGCTGGACCCAACTGGCGCCGAGAACAACTGTGACGCTCACTCACTGCACGCTTGGATTTCATCCCTTCTTCTCCGAAACGCGCAGGATATTCCCTCGCATCGAGCAATGTCCATTGAGTTCGCGGCACCAGTCTAGATCTATCCAGGACAGCTTATCGCCCCCCAGCAGGTGCCCATTGAACATTCCCCCTTCTCCATTGTTTCCCCATGCGCAGATGGCTCGAGATCACGACGGACCTCGGCCGCGAAGGGCAGCAGGATACCCAGGGAACGGTAGCCTTCCCGACGCCTCGCCTCACCCAGCTCCCACACCGCGAAACACGCGTTCTCAAGCCTACATCCCGAATGACAACTTGAAGTTCGCGATGTCAACGCATTCGGAAGTCCCTAATCCCGCACAAACTGGCGGGGCACAGTATACGCCTTATCGAGCCCGCGACCCGAGCTGCAGGCGTTGCGCCAGATCCAGCAGCGGTGCGACGATCGGCTGCCGACCGCCTTTCTGGAACATAACGTACCTGTCCATATCCCGACTGTGCGCTAAGTACAGGAATAATAGTGCATTTTCTTTTGCCCCTCCGGGTTCCGCCCGCCTGAGGTGCTCCCCTGAGCAGCAGCAAACAAACGCGTGCTATGCGACCATACAGTACGGCCGCGGCCCCATTTAGCCAACCTTCTGCCGCCGAGCCTTATCACCCGAAGCAGTTATGTACAAAGAAGAAGCAATCCTTCTCGATTCAGTGCGCGGGTGTTACCATATCCATCTCAGAAGGCCAGGATAAAGAAGCCGAAGAAGGGCTGCTCGTTCCCGATTAGAAGAGACTGGAACTTGATCGCCTTCCCGCGTCTTTTGGAAAGCCGCTCGGGGGAATAGGAGCCCAGGGATGCGGCAGAACCGGATTGCAGCGAAAATCATTGTTGCCTCCTGTTGCCGCCGATCGCCGTTGGGATCTGTACGCTGGCAGTGTCTCGCGCGACAGCGGATCTTAGACCAGTCTCCGCCGCAAAACTGTCCAGCACCGCTACGAGAAACTCTTGAAAACAGCGGAACGTGAGCTGCAGTTTCAGGAGTGCTGATGATGATCAATCAGGGGGTTCCCAGTCAGGTAGAAACGATGATACTGCCTCGGCGCATGGGTCTGCCGTTTTAACAACACATGCAATCATTATTCATCCATAATACCTTCCTCATTTGTCCTGTACTAGCAAGTTTTAGCTGGGAATACAATGCATTCAGTCCCTCCGTCCACTTTCATATGTTTGCAAGCCTGTTTGCGAGGCTAGCGACAATATCCGGATGGACATTGAACTCGTCAGCGAAGCGTTGGATCAAGTTACTTTTCGTTACCGCATTCGTGTTTCTAGCAGTGGCCGATAGAGCGATGTTCGTAAGAGCCGGGAGACGTGTCGTGCGCCTTATGGGAGTGGATGTAGCAGGCGCGAATGTGGATGGCAATGCAACTCTCGACGTATCAAAAGCTGCGTACATGGGTAGGCGAAGATATCAACGTCAAGTAGAAACGCACCGGGACAGCCCTTCATGGCCTGTTCAAGCTCCTTTTCAAGACTGCTGTTTAGATCCGGATGGTGATTATAGTTTTGTTTGATTTGGACTTGAAGCAAGTCCATTGCGTCTAGTAACAGCATGTGAATGGCACTCTCGGCTCCTCAGATGGGACATACACGAGCACAGTTCTGGAATAGTATAAGGCGGGTGCTGATGAGAGGACGATAGATAACTCACCATAAAAGTGATCCCTGATCTCATTCGACATACAGCCAGTCCACTGTTGCGGGATCTTCCTCAGAATACCGACGACTTCATAGTATGGGAGAGCTGGAGTCTTCACGAAACGAGGCTACAGAACACGTCAAAGATATGCCCAACGGAAGCAGTACGAGCAAACATGCGTTTGGGTTTTCAAGCAGGAGCACGAGAGAGTCGAGTTCTTTATGGGACAGGAGACTTGGCAACGAGGTTTGACCCCGAAGCTTGGTGAAGTCGGTCAGAACCGGGCATGCGCCAATGAACTCGCCGGTCCAGGAGGGATATAGCTATGCATATAAAGATAAGAATCGGTAACCGGGAACGTAGTAGACTTACCTCCGTCATGAGTTCTTCCTGAGATGACATGGTCACTGTGACTGCCATGGTTCGCTTTCCCTTCCCAAGCACTGCGTTCTGTAGTTTGCGTAGAACTGCCCGAGCTTGCTCTGCAGTTGAGAATTCAATGAAGGCGTGGCTGAACGTCTTCCCAGACTGTCGATCGATCAAAGTATATGCGGCCAGAATAGGTTCTCCCACCCAATCTCCGACCATAACAGGAGTGATATCCTGCATATGCTGATCAGTCTCGCTATCAGTGGGAGTATCACGTGCACAGACCCAAGGGACATTATCGACGCGAAGTATAGTGGACGTGAGAGATGCGTGTGGACGTGGCCAGGTATCTTCTTTGACGCTTCCGACGCGTGGCACAGCAGACAGCCTTGAGCAGGCATTGAGAGTGTCACTAGTCGTCTTTCGCTCAGGTGTGTCATACGGAAGAGCATCATCAAAGACCACGGGAAGAGGTGCCAGCAGTTTAAAATCATGCACGGGCGCTCGACACAGAACACATGTCATATCCTTTTCACGGACGATATTAAGTGACCCAGTGAGACAGGTGGAGCAAATGAGATGATGACAGGGCTCGAGGATAGAGAAGCGAGCAGGGACGGATGAGCATATACCACAGACAGAGCACGAGGCAGCTGGAGAAGCGGGAGACAAGCCTATGGATGGAAAGCGAGGATTCATACGTGGACGACAGTCGAAGCGAGTCCGACTCGCACTGCCAGAATGAGGAGAGTCAGTCGTCGGCGACAAGTCGTTATCATGCAAGACAGATCGCAAGCGGGCTCCAGCTGACGTTTCCATTCGCTGGGGAGAGGCTTCAAGAGTATAAGAACGACTCCTTGTCAGTGGTGGATCGGAGACACTGCCTCGCTGACGGCTTAGAGGACGCTTTGGAGGAGTCATAAACAGAGACGATCGAAAGTCATCCTCGATCTGACTGTAAAGCGACATAGAAGACTCGGGTGACTGCTCTGAAAAGGTTCGTGCATGGCCTAAGGAAGGGGTGGGAAGTATATCTGCGGCAGACTGGTTACCAGGAGCAACATATATGCGCGCATACACGTACCTTGCTCATCACCCGAGCTACTGGAGGGCGGCGGGCTCACATCATTTGTCACCTTAATCCCGTTATTATGTGCGCGGTGCCTCCAATCGACGTCGTCATCCGCGGCAGACCGGTTCTCTCCGGTCGCAGGAAGCGAGGTATACACGCGCTTCGCCGAGGAGGTAGGAGAGGGGGGACTAGGGCGATTGGACTTATAGCTGGGAGGACTAGACTGAGGAGTTTTCGGCGAACCAGACGATAGAGGGCTGCTGTGCGACGACGGGAGACCGATACGCTGAGAGCCCGGAGAGCAGATGAGAGCGGCGCGAGCGCGGGCCAGTTTGTCAGAGGGAGAAGAAGACATTTCGAGTTGAGTTGTTGGACGCGTCGGCGTGGATGGCACCGAGCTTGAGGCCATCCTTGACGCGGTCGAAGGGCCGAAGATGGTGGGAGAGAAGAAGAAGGAGGAAGAACGCGTCTTGGGCGTGCGCTTTTATGACATGGCGCGCCGCTCACGTGTAGACACGTGATTGACTTTCGTACTTGAGTCAAATGGGGTTCGCGCTCCATTCGAGGCCGAAAGATTGAGACCGGGAGGAGGCCGGCCATTTCCGGACCCACAAAGTCACGTTCATACTCCGCCGTAATAGACAAGTAGCCAGTTTGTACATGTCTCTGGTCTCGGCCGGTGACGGTGGAGATCAAAGTAGTATGAGAGACGACATGTCTTGAAGCAACAGGAGATCGACAGGAGCAAGCGTAGCCTAAGCACATCATCAAACAGTAGAACGACGAGCGATTCTCCTAAAATGCACGATCACGTAGTCCGGCCGATGAGGGACACGACATGGATGAATAAGGCAGGTCAACAGCCAACAATTACTTCTTCGGAAGCACGCGCCTTCGCGAAGCCGGCGCGTGAATGGTTCCGCGTCAGAGCCACAGGGCCCTGCTTGCCACCCGACGTGAACTTCGAACTTTGGCAAGGGAGGCACGTTTTGCACCAGCCAGCTCCCATAATCGACTTGGTATAACACGCTGATAAGCATGAGTTATCGAGGAGGGCGTGGTCGCCATCATGGTGGAGGACGTGAAAGAGGCTACTATGGTAATGAAAACTTCCCATGTTGACCGTGACATCAAGGACCAATACTTCATTTCGCGCAGACGGTGACGCGGGACCTGGACACACCCGAGGCCCATTCCGAAGGGAGGCTTACAACCCCGAGACGCCGGAGCAGACCATAAGGAAGGAGATCTACGCTCTTGGAAACGTTACTGGCGAGAAAGGAGCCGATCCTAATGTGCGCTATTCTTACCCTAATGTGCCATTGAGCGAGTACTTACATCGCTGCCAGGACTTTCCCTCTACCAAAATCCCGCCATTTGCAAAACGCCTGCTGTCACGTCGAGCAACAGCGACTGAGCCAAATGTGAAGGACGCCATTGCTGATGCTGTTCGAATAGGGTGAGCAGTGAGCCTTCCACCCGGCACAGGATGCTAACGATGCATAGCGCCGTGGAACAACCATACAAAATCCCCGCCTATGCCACTCTCCTCGCCCTGATGGTGCATCCTGATCGCGTCGAGGCTCAAGCTAACGGAGACGCTAACGGAGACGCTAACGGAGACGCCTCTGTGGACCTTGCTACCGGTGCTGCGGGAATCATGGAGGACGTGCTCAAGGGGTTTCAGAGCAGCTTGGATGGGTTGAGGTGGCGAGATATACGGCTGACGGTACGTCCTGTGCATGCATATTCTGGTAGACAAACTGATCAATTTACTTGTCCAGATTCACCTTTTCGCACATCTTACGCGAGCCGGCACGATCTCCAGCAGTTCATTGCTGCAGCTCTTGCAGACATTCACAGCCGTGTTGGACGAATTCGGTGTGTCGTATTATCGAGGTCTGCAGGCCGCTTTGTGTGCCGGGGAGGGCGTCTTGATCGTAAGTATCTTGCTGTATACGTTAAAACGTGACTAACGCCGGTCTCAGGCGGGAGAGACGCTCTCTGCACACTCTGCAGAATCGGTCGAAACCATAATTTCTTCTTTGGAGGCTTTTTCTTCGACATCGTCCTTAACAAAAGATGTGGTTGCCCCATTCGTAAAGCAGTATGAGATCGGAGATGTGACTGACGAGCGTTCTTACGAGGTACGTAGAGCATACATGCAGTGATCTTGTACCCTGCTAAGCCTCCGTAGGCTCTCAATGCTTTGACCTCCACCTTGAGGTCGTTAGCCGCCTCATCCTTTGCTGAGGCTGAACTGCCCTTCCCTCTTCCTTACAGCACATTGTCCCTCAAGGATATCGAATCGGAAACGCAGTTCTCCCTGCCTGCATTGATCGTGCCTCCCGAAGTCATCGAAGTTGAGGGTGTGGGTGAGGGCAGTTCTGAGGAGTCACGGGCTCCCATCGGACCAGCACGGGAGTTCCCCGATGTTTACCTTCGCCTGTTTGAAGATGATGTAGGTCACCCACCTGCCTGTCTTCCCCACGTACTGAATCTTGATAGACAACTCCTAGCCCGACGAGCCTGACTGGCTACCTTCTGCGCGCGCTCTCTGCTGATACCGTGAATATATTCGAAGTGAACAGGAGGGAAGCTGCCCGTATCCTGACCGAACTTCCACGATGGTGCCGCAAAGGCTTGTTGAAGGTAAAGAACCTGGAAGGAGCTTTGGAAGGGGAATGGCAGCTGGAGCCGCTACTGGTCGAGGTAAGCACGTGATCTGTTCTCAGTTTCCTCGACATCTCATTCATCTGCAGACCATCCTATCCCACTGCTTCGCACTACCGAGACCAGAGCAGATCCCGCTCTATTATCACAGTTTACTTACAGAACTCTGCAAACTGGCACCACAAACCGCGGGCCCAGCTGTTGGCAAATCAATACGGAAGCTGTACAGCTTGCTTGGCGATGGTCTTCTTCCCGAAGTTGCTCGACGCTTTGCCGAATGGTTCTCCGTTCATATGAGCAACTTCAACTTTGGGTGGGTATGGAAGGAATGGTACGTATATGCGCACTCCTGAAAGCGAAATGACATTGACTCGTTGTCAGGGCGCCGGATGTCTCTCTGTCATCTGCTCATCCGAAGAGGAAATTCATGCGCCGCGCCATTGAGCTCGAGATCCGGTTGGCTTACTATGATCGGATCATGCAAACCCTGCCTCCCCCTATTCGTGAGCTTGAGGCTGGTGTGGTGCCTCCGGAAGCGTCTGCCGCTAAGTTCGAATTCGGCAGCCCTGGTATGTGCTAGCCGGATACCCCAGTTCACCCTATACTCATTCTCTTGCTAGAAAATGAGCACTATGATGCTTCGAGAAGATTAGCCAAGCTCATGCAAGGCAACGCAGAACAGCGGGTCCCTCGCAGCAGCCCAGCCGAAGTCATCGACGAGGTCAATCGTATCCGAGAGCAGCTGGCTGAAGGCGAATATACATCTGAGATGGCCGATCAGACTGCTCGTGCCGTTGCCTTCCAGACCTTGTTGGACGTGGGCTCGCGCTCATTCTCCCATCTGCTTAATGCGATCGAACGATATCTGCCCCTGCTGCGTGACTTGGCGAAGCCTGATGGAGCCAAGGCTCAGTTGTTGGATGAAACGCAGAGGTTCTGGCAGCAGGACGAGCAGAGGATTCTGATCGTCTTTGATAAGCTCATGCAATATCAAATCCTCGATCCCGTGGATATCATCAACTGGTGTTTTGCTTCGGCCGTTGATGGCGGAAACGTCGAGATGGACGGACACGCCGGACGAAAGTCAAGATGGTTCTCCATGTTCAAATGGGAGGCTATGCGCTCGGCTCTAGACAAGGCGAATGGACGTGTCACCGTGGCGAAGAAGAGGGCGGCCACGCTACGCAAGGAGGACGATGAGGCACGTGCCAAGGCTGCAGGCGCAGGCGATGACTACGCAATGGCCGACAATCCCGATGCGTTCGCCGAGGCTCCACCTGTTATCGACTCACCGGCGTTGGCGAACGCACTAAAAGCATTAGCCACCCTCACCAAGGATCAGAAGAGCTCGCTGACTGCCGCACTCACTGGCTTCTGCCGGACTCTACTCTATTCGCCTGAAGCAACCTCTTGGGAAGAGAGGGGTGATTGGAGCGACGCGGCGTGGTCGTCATGGGAGACTTGGGGATGGTTCCGTCACTTCTGTACCTTCGTACGTGACCCACGCTATATGACAACCTCATCTCACACTTGTTGCAGTACTCCTCCTACCTTCGCAGCTATGCGAACACGCTCGAGACTGTTGTCTTCGCTGATTTGACTGTCCCTGCTGGTGCTTATTACGTGGATACACCGATACTCCTCAAGAAGATCTGGAATGTCTCGCTGGGACGAGAGGAAGCATAGTGATTGTACTTGTTCCACCAAGACCAGATTGGCATTCAGATTCAGAGTGGCCTTGCAGCGGAGTGGATCTTGGTGTATCCCATAGTGTACATTGCGCAATCACATCAACCCTCCTGCACAAAACGAAACAGAATGACTGTCACCTAGTCTCATGACGGCCGTGTTGCGGCTGCTGGCGTCGAGCTATAGTAAAGACGCGAGGCAATGTCGTCCACAATCCAGTCAAAGCCCTCCACCAGGTTTTCGCCTGTCACGGCGCTGCAGGGTAGTATCCTATACCGATGGGATTTGATGGATCCGAGGGCCAATGCGTCATGAATCTCTTTAACCGATAGCGCTCCTTTGATATCCTGCTTGTTTGCGAAGATGAGAAGAGATGCACCTGCTAATCGCTAGAAAGAAACCATCAATAAGCATGATACAAGGGAAAAACAAAGGCTTACATCCTCGGTCAAGAGGCTGAACAGTTCGTCTTTGCAGTCGGGCATTCGTAACCGGTCTGCGGAGTCGACAACCCAGACAAGGCCATCAGTCTGCTCAAAGTAGTTTCTCCAGTATGGTCGTAGTGAGCGTTGCCCACCCACGTCCCCTACGATCTGTATCAAATAGGGGGAAACATAGAGAACGGAACCCGCGCACAAATATTGAGGGTATATCTGAAACTCGCATCAGCAATGCAGACGCAATCGGAACAGTGCGACTCACTTTCCGTGTATAAAGGTCTTAATGTTGAAACCCAAGGTAGGGCTGACCTGCATAATGTCTTCCCCATTGATCTTCTTGATGATCGTGGTTTTGCCAGCATTATCAAGTCCCCTGGAGCATCATCCAGGTAGTCAAGACTTTGA
The DNA here is from genome assembly GCA_001630345.1 of Calocera viscosa TUFC12733. NCBI lineage: Eukaryota > Fungi > Basidiomycota > Dacrymycetes > Dacrymycetales > Dacrymycetaceae > Calocera > Calocera viscosa. The sequence goes on along the minus strand of KV417292.1, from coordinate 342,090 downwards.
GGAAGAGGCCAGCGCGCGGGATGGACTGACAGGAACAGGATGCGCATCTCTTTCTCCTTGTATCGGTTCTTTCTTATTATAGTAAGCAGGCCCATCTTACCGTCGACGAAGCCAAGCTCGGAAGACCCGTCCGAACACAGTAGGCCGATGGGCAAGGGGCGCAACGTGGTTGCAACGCCGAACGGAAGTTCAGCGGTGCCGGCGGGAAGGTCGGGTCCACCCCGAGGCCGCTGGTCGCATGCCCCACCATCTCTGTTCCTGACCATCGTGGTCTCAGACTACTCGCAGCGCACGCAAACAAACACCAGATTTTGTGAATTCAAGTCGGCAGAAAAGACCGTCGTGACTAGGCGAAGGTACTTTAAGGAGAACGACGAAGAAGAATTACGATCGTACATGATACTGAAAACAACTGAGGCAACCAGAACGCGAGGAGTTATGAAAAAGAACAGGCAACAACAAGAGCTAGTAGTCACAAGGCATCCGCCTTTCAATCCTTGGCCTTCCTAGTCTTTTTCTCCTTTACAGGAGCGGGTGCGGCAGCCTTCTTACTCGCCGGCTTGGCAGCGACCTTCGCAGGCGTCTTCTTGGTGGTCGACGTCGGAACGGCACCCTTCGCCTTCTTGCGGGGGGGTTCCACGTCCTCCGAGGACTCGCTGTCGTCGTCGTCGCTGTCGTCGTCGCTGTCTTCTTCCTCGTCATCGTCATTGACGCCTTTGGTCTTGGCGACAATCGAAGCGACTTGCTCCGCCTCATCGGACTCCTCGTCCGAGTCCTCATCATCCTCGCTTTCCGCCTCACCATTGGTAGCCTTCACAGGTGCGACCGGGGATGCGTCCAGCTCATCTTCATCTACCTCCTCTTCCTCTTCTTCCTCAACTTCGGGCGCAGCGACTGGGACGATCTTCGAGACCTCGTACGCCTTCTTTCGCCCCTCGTAATCTGCTTTCAGCTTAGCCTGGGCCGCAGTATACGGCTGAAGCATTGTCAACATCATGCATCAATCGGCTAGGTCAACAGACGCACCTGCTTTTCCGTGTCCGTCAGTTTCCCCCAGCTCTCTGAGATCTTCGACAGCATCTCGTGGTACGGGATATCCTTGAACTTCTCGACGAACTCCGCACGTTTGTCGTTCTGGTAGAGCAGGTAGGCGCTCGCAGGGCGCTTGGGCGCAAGTGGGTCCTTCTCCTTCTTCATGCGGCGCTTCCGCTTGCCAGGCTCGAGCTCATCTGTTGCAGCGGACGGGCGACCCCGCTTCTTCCCCGCAACCGCGACGGCTTCCTGCTTGATGCCTGTGCCCCCACCCAAGGCCAGCAAAGCTGCAGCATAGCCCTCCCCAGCTGCCTGCACACTTAGCCCGCCCTTGGAGAGCGCGGAGGTGTAGGTCTCGACGATCCGTGCAGCATTGTTGAGTGCCGAGGCTAGTTGCGTGAAGGCAGAAACGACCTTTGACGCGCATTCAGTAAAGACGACGCGTGGCGAGACGTGAAATAGGGGCTCACCTCGTCCTTGCCCTCATTTTGCTGCTTTACCGCGGCCTTGGGAGGCATGGTGGTGAAGGGGAAAGGGGGAAACGCGGTAGGAAGTGTAGAAAGGGGTAGGATTATAAGTCAGAGGGGTGGAACGATAAGGGGGCGTGTCTAAACGCGAAGGGGGGACTCGGTCTACAAAGGCGGGTTGTTGTCTTGTGTATATTTGAGTACACTGATTAGTGTTATGTGTTTTGTATATTATTTTCTCATAATTAGCCTCCGTGGCTGCTACTAACTCAGTCGCGTGACGAGATCAGTCCCGGGTACATTCGAACAGGAGACTTTCTGCATTGGCGTGGAATGGGTGCGAAATGTTCGATCCAAATGGAACCAATATATTCTGTCAGTCAATAACGAGCCATAACCTTATCCTTCACTTATTTCCCTTACCGCCTTCTGATTCCGTAATGCTGTCAATTTGTAACTCAGTCAAAGCCGCGCTCTCAGGGCCAGCGCCCGCAAAGGTTTCTTCCGCCCCTCCGCGCATCGCTCACTTGCCCGTCCTTGGCTCGACGTCGCTTCCTCACCACGCCATCCCATCCTCCTCGCCTACCTCCCCTCCTCTCCGTCTGTGAGACCGATATTAGCGTAACTGGTCAGTGAGAACGCGAGGGTTTTCTCCGAGCTGCGCGGGTGTTGCATCGTATAGCCTATCATCGGGTCGCGGAGCGTCGGGGACCGCAACCGTGCCGTGTGTGACTGGGTTGTTCGCACAAGGAAACGTGGTGATATACCATCATCACTCGTTTTCCGCCAATCCATCCCAATTCAAACAAGTCCCAGACGAGGCGAAACAGAACAGGCAGGCCAAAGAGCCCAAGCAAAACTTAATAACCCAAAAAGACCCAAAAACGTGTGGAATTTATCGTCTCCAATAGACCAAAGACGGTCAAGACTGAAATTCGTGTCTTACAGACCATATCCCGTTCTCGGGCCCATCCACGCCACCCCGACGTAGGCTACGCGCCGCCGCCGCCGTCGTCGACGTGTCCCGCACGCCCGCCAGCGGTCGATGGACCAGTCGACCCCCCAAGGCTGGCAGCAGCAGTGGTCACCTCAGCCACAGCAAGCCCAACAGCAGCCCGGTGCCTACGGCCACTTCCTCTCCCCCGGGCACCAACAAGCGTACGCGTTCCAACAATCCCCTCAGCCGTCGCAATCGTCCCAATCATCGACACCGAACGGCATCCAATACGCGCAGGAATATCCGGCCTTTGGCCTTTATCAGCCACAGGACGGCAATCCAGGACAGCATCCGCCGCTGCATGTGCCCGAAGACTTTGATCAACTCATGGCGAGTGTATTGGAGCAGGAGGGCTACACGACTGAGCACCCTCAGCAAGGTACGTTCATCCGAGCTACGCACCTGCGCCTCATGGCTAATAAGCATACAGGTGCCCAACTCCCGCCTCCTCAGCCGCAACCGCAGGTCCTCTCCCCATCCACCACGTACCAGCCATACTTTTCCGGCCTCTCTCCGGATGCGGCGGCCAAGGACGCCTACATGCACCTGCTGCACCCGACTTACGCGTCCCCACCACAGTCCCAGCCTCAGCAACAGGGTACCTCCGGCATCCGGTCCCCACAGCAGTACCAGATGCCCGATGCGCAAGCGGGGCAGTATGGACAGCTGCCGCCTGGATACGCGTACCCTTTTACTATGGGCAATGGTACCGGTCCTGATTGGGCAGCCTTTGGGTTGGACGACGGGCCCATTGCCGATGGGATGGTTATCGAGTGCGTTTTGTTTCCCGAGTTGCACCGTTGTGAGGATCACTGATACGTAACGTTGTAGCCCTTCCTTAGTCATGAACGCTCAAGCCGGCCCGTCATATTCTCCCCATCCTCCACAGCAGCCCCAAGCGCTGCAGCAGACGATCTCGCCCGAGCTACTCCACCCCCAGCCACAACTCGCCAATCCACGCAACATCCATCTCTCCGACTCTCTCTCCCCGCGAACTCAAGGCCAACCCCAGGGCCGTTCTGCTTCTGTGGCTTCTCCCCCGGTCAACTCTGCGCCTCGCCGTCAGGCGAGCACGACTGTCTCCTCGAATTCAAAATCCTTCACCACCGGGCTGGATCCCCTCCTCTCTCCCGAGAAACTAGACCAAAATCCCAGCGCAATCGCGCATGCGCTCCTGGTCCAGCTCACAGGAAAGAAGACGGAGCCGCCAGATCTGGCGACGCGCCTCAAGGTGCTGCGGACGCTGAGAGAGCACGCGCCGGAGAGGTTCTGGAAGGCGTGGGCGAGGGAGAGCGTCGCGGTCGAGATGCTCAAGGGATGGTTGGACGATGCGATGAGCGAGGAAAAGCCGAAGGCAGACGTCATGATGCCCTTGTTGCAGGTGCGCCCGTACCATCTGACATGTAGATGCTCAGAAGCTTACGTTCCTCCAGGTCATCGAACGATTACCCATTCCAATAGAAAATCTCAGGTCAACCAAGATCGGACAGTCGGTGCGACGAGCTGTCAAGGTCTCCCCAACAACTGGTAAGTTTCGTCTGCCCATCCCATTGTTCTCTTTTGTCCGAAGACCAAGTGAGCTGGGAAGCTGTGTTCATGAGAGCAGATGCGAAACAGCGAGCAGAGGGACTCTCATTGACATAGATATCATGTTTCTTAATCATTTGCATCGAGTAGTAGCTAACGTGTGCCCCATCACCTGCAGCTATCAAGGATGTGGCTCAGAAGTTGGAACAACGCTGGAAAGACGAGATTGGCAAGCATCTCATGTCCGGGAGCAAGGACTCCGATAAGGAGTCTACCCCGGTGGGCGATAGCGCGAAGAAACGCGCGGCTGTCACGGCAGAGGGTGCGTCGCGTCCTTGACGAAAGTGTGGTGTTGTTGATGTAAATCCCCTTCTGTAGACGCGAGAAAGAAGCGGAAGGTTGACCAGCCGGTGGCAAGCACATCCAAGGCCATCCCTGGTGCTGTGAAGAAGGTTGCCGCCCCTCCTGCGAAAGCCGTTCCTGCAGCCAAGCCCGCGGCCAAGCCTGTGACTACGACCACAGCTGTCAAAACTGCTACTGTCGATTCGGGATTCTTCAGCACGAAGCCGAAGACAAAGTTGCCGAGCTTCCGCAAAACTTCGGCGATGACGACAGAGGTGAAGAAGGACGGCGGAGCGGCAGAGAAGCCGAAAGTTCCGGTGAACAATGCCGACGCTTTCCAGGAGGCTCTGAAGTCTCTCAACAAGAAGAGTGGTATAGGCGACAAGGGCACTCCTCCTGTCGAGACCAGGCCGGAACTTGCGAGGGATGGCTCAGCTGTGCCTTCCGAACCGGCAAAGGCGCCGAAGAAGAGGAAGAGCGTGACATTCGCGACGGGAGACGCGTTCCTGAAAGTCAAGGTCATCGAACCCGCTGTATACGAGGACGATGAGTTTCCTGGAGAGTATCATTCTAGTGCGAAAGACTTGGATAGAGCTGAAGGCCTGGCCCTCGCTCACTCAATCTTCGATGAAGAGATCGATTGGTATGACCCGAATGGCGAGTAGCTTTGGTTTGATATCCAGTGTCATGACTAATAGATTGCAGAAATTGAATTCCCGCTTGAGCCGGAGAACATGTTCTTCGAAAGAGGCGGATCAAGCCAGGAGAAGATGGCGCAAGATGTGCGGGAGCACGGCGTTGAAGAAATGTGGTACGACACTCTCGAGTCTATTCCCTATAGTCCTACAGAGCCAGCCGATGTACAACCTGGCATGCCGGACGACACGTATATACCCCGTCTGAAGCTGTCCTCCAGCATGGACGACGTGCCTCCGGAAGACGACCCCGACGCACCTCCTTCGAAGGATACCGTGCCTAATGTGGCCGAGCTGTTGAAGAGGATCACGAACGGAACATATCAGCCGTCTCCACCGCCTCCACAACAGCAGCCGTCCACGTCAGAGCCACCGCCGAGTAACACTTTGGCCAACTTCGGAATAGACGCTAGCCGGCTAGCGAGCATCCTTGCCCAAGCAGGTGTGAACGGGAATGCGCAGCCTTCTCAACCGGGTGGCATGGTCAGTCAACAGCCGTACAACGGTGGGACCGATTGGAATCAAAGCGGGAACCAGAGCGGAACTTGGGGAGGATACAACGAGGGAGGGCAGAGCGAAGGAAGTAGTAATGGCTTTAATAAAGGACCATCTGATCAAGGCTGGGCCAGCCGTGGACGAGGAAAGGGAAGAGGGGGCGGTAGAGGGGGCGGCGGACGGCAGAAGGGCCAGAAACAGATCCCGTGTCAATATTACCAGCAGGGAAGGCAAGTAGTAGTCAAGTCCATTTGCGTGAGGATGGCGTGGGCTGATACGGAAATGTTTTGGAATCTAGGTGCAAATATGGCGACGAGTGCGGCTTCCTCCACGTCGACGGGCCGCAGTAGGCCCTGCTGCCGTCCTTCTCCTTTCGCTTTCGATGGTTCTCGGTCACGTTCGCTCCTCAATTCAGCATCCTCGCATTCACCCATCGTCGATGATCCGGCACTCATTTTTCTGTTTCTCTCCTCAAGGCAAAGGTTCTATGTTCTGCTGCATCACACATCCTTCCCATCATGCTCTGCTCGCTACTGTATAATTAGTGTCAACTCCAAATGGACCACGCGCTCCTTCGCTTCCTAATCCCAACGGCTCTACTTCGCTGTACATTCCGGCAAACGGCGAGTCATCCAGAGAGGTCCGGATGCAGATGGACAGCGGCGGTTAGCCGAGTGGCCGGTTACGATCATCGAGCGGTTGAGGATGCGAGATCGATGAGCCGAAACAATTTCCTGCTTTGGTGTCGAGCGGGCCCCTCTGTATTGACCGATGTAGAGGGATAGGTACTATAACAAAGACGACAAATCGTTGCCCGAATATTCTCCATGTTCCAGATAGGGTTCACGCGAAACAGTCACGTAACCAAGAGTGCAATGTGAAATTTGGTCCCTTTGACGCGTCCCACTATCATCGTCCTCTTCCGCCAGGTCCCACGGGGCCGGTGTGGGTTGCCCTTGCGAGGCGCGACTCTTGCTCATCTCATCACCGCGTTCCCCCCTTCCTATCACAGAGGTCAACAGCATGGTGGCCACTCGCCGCTCTTCTGCCGCCAACATGCAGGTGGACAGCATCACTCCCGCGAGGTCCACCTCGACCCGTGCGTCCTCCACGCTTGTCTCCACACCTGCGACAGGCGCGTCGGTCACACCTCCCGGCGGCAGCGTCCAGAGTTTTGGCAAGTCCCGTGCCAAACTCGATCTCAACGCCATCAACTTGAGGAGCATGGCGCGGGGAAAGCGCAAGGCTGACGAGATGGAGGAAAGCGTCATCGACATCGACGAGGATGATGCTGCCCTCGATGAGACGGAAGTAAAAGATGAGGTGACTCATAGTGCCAGTACGAGGAGGACTAAGCGCGTGAAGACCGAAGTTGTGGTGGAGATTCCGATCAGGAGATATGTTTCTAAGGCACGTGCATACCCCTCGTCCTGCGGAGAGCTCCTCTGATATCCTGTACAGGCTGTGAAATACGAGTCTGAGGACGAAGAACCCAAAGTCATCGGGCGAGGCAAAGGCAAGGCGCCTGCCAAGGGCCGCGGAAAGGGCAAGGCAAAGGCCACTATCGTCTCCGATGATGACGATACGACTGAGGTTGTCTCCGTGGTCTACGTGCCCACCCCTGAGGACTCGTCGGACGACGACTCTGCCGACGACTGGAAGCCCGAGTCGCGCTCCAAGGCAAAGGGCAAGGGCAAAGCCAAGGCCCAGGTCGAGTCGGAGGACAGTGACCTCACCGAACTTGCGTCGTCCGAGGAAAGCGAGTTTGCTGCAGACGACTTTGTCGAGGATAGCGAGGAAGAAGCGCTCGCCCTGCAAAAGGCTGTGCGGAAGAGTGTCAAGTCACTCAACAAGCCAAGCCAGGAAGAGCGCATTGCGAACCGTGCGTATGACCGGAAGATCATGCAGGAGTTCGGGAAGGACGAAAGCGACGATGAAGAGGAAGACGACAGCGAAGAGGAGATTGTTGAGCAAGCAGACGATGATCCCATCAAGGTCGAGAGCCGTGGTGTAGCCCGGGCTGCGGCGTGGAAACGCCTCAAGGTCGAGGGCATTGCCAGGCGCGAAACGCCCGAGGATCGATACCTCCGCCGCAGAGAGGAGAATCTGCTTAAGAAGCGCCTCGGTCGCAAGCGTCTCACGCAAGCTGAGCGAAACTCGATCGCTTTGAAACTGCACCATCCTGAGCTCCGCGATTGCTGGGGCGACCTCCAAGCTACCATCCCGATTATCGTCCCGGAGCGTGCCCCACAACCCGCGTCGCTCAAAGTCACTCTCCTGCCCTTCCAGCAGGAGAGTCTCTACTGGATGCGCAGGCAGGAGGAGGGCATGTGGAAGGGCGGCATGCTCGCAGACGAGATGGGAATGGGCAAGACGATCCAGACCATCGCTTTGCTCGTACACGACCGCAGGAAGCCGAACCTCGTTGTGGCCCCGACGGTCGCTATCATGCAGTGGCGCAACGAGATCGAAGCCAATACCTACGACTTCAAGGTCTGCATCTGGCATGGTGCTTCACGATCGAACGACGTCAAGGAGCTTCAGAAGCACGATGTCGTCCTGACGACGTATGCCGTGCTCGAGTCTTGCTACCGCAAGCAGCAGACGGGGTTCAAGCGACAGGGCAAGATTGTTAAAGAGCCGAGTGCTCTGCATCAGATCAAGTGGAAGAGAGTTATTGTGGGTCCCCCAGTTCATATACGCTTGGCAGCTTCTTATATTGTTTGTAGCTTGACGAGGCGCACAACATCAAGGAGCGCGCTACCAACACCGCAAAGGGCGCTTTCGAACTGAAAAGCGATTATAAGTGGTGTCTGTCTGGAACGCCCTTGCAGAATCGTGTTGGTGAATTGTATAGCTTGGTTCGGTACATCATACCTGCTGTGGAGCACGGACGTCTCGCTAACAATGATGCAGTTTCCTTGGCGGAGAGCCTTTCTCGCATTACTTCTGCATGCGGTGCGACTGCAAGTCGCTTCACTGGCAGTTCACCGATCGTCGCACCTGCGACCAGTGTGGCCACAGCCCGATGAACCACACCTGCTTCTGGAACAACGAGATTCTCTCGCCCATTCAGAAATATGGCATGGTTGGTGTTGGAAAGGTCGCCTTCAAGAAGCTCAAAATTCTGCTCGATCGCATGATGCTTCGCCGGACGAAACTAGAACGTGCAGATGATCTGGGGCTGCCACCGCGTACGGTCACGGTCCGCAGAGACTACTTTTCGCCTGAGGAGAAGGAGCTGTACCAGTCGTTGTTCACCGATGCTACGAGGCAATTCTCGACTTACGTGGACCAGGGCACTTTGTTGAATAGTAAGCATGATTGGGCATCCCTTCTGGCTCGTGCACTCACCAGCCTCACAGATTACAGCAACATCTTCAGCTTGATTACTCGTATGAGGCAAATGGCCTGTCATGTATGTTTCAGGTCACTTGCGTATATCACGCTTCCTGACCTGCACGCCTAGCCTGACCTGGTGCTGAAAAGCAAAACCAATAAGGCCTTTTCTGCTGCCATTGTCGAGGCGACGGTGTGCCGTCTCTGCAACGACATTGCAGAGGATGCCATCAAGTCTCGCTGCAATCACGTCTTCGATCGTGAATGCATCAAGCAGTACCTCAACACCTCTGTCGAGCATCAACCGCACTGCCCCGTTTGCCACTTACCACTCTCCATCGACCTCGAGGCCCCTGCCTTGGAAGAAGAAATCGAAGCGAATTCGAAGGCTAGACAAGGTATTCTTGGTCGAATTGATGTTGACGAGTGGCGCTCTTCGTCGAAAATCGAGGCTCTCGTCGAAGAGCTGAGCAATTTGCGTAAGCAGGATGCCACCACCAAGAGCATTGTTTTCAGTCAATTCGTCAACTTTCTGGACCTTATCAACTTTCGCTTGCAACGTGCTGGATTCACTGTTTGTCGGCTTGAGGGAACAATGAGTCCTCAGGCGAGAGATGCAACAATCAAGCACTTCAGTATGTCACACCAGTTTCTCTTCCATATCGGCTGCTGAACGAGAGCCTAGTGAACAATGTTAACGTCACCGTCTTCCTTGTATCGCTGAAGGCTGGTGGAGTAGCCCTCAACTTGACAGAGGTAAAAGAATCCGAAAAACTTTCCAGAGCCTCTGCTGATGTTTCTGTCAGGCATCTCGCGTGTACTTGATGGACAGCTGGTGGAACCCGGCTGTTGAATACCAAGCCATGGATCGCATTCATCGGCTTGGTCAGCACCGACCGGTGCAAGCAATCAAACTTGTGATAGAGGATAGCATTGAGAGCCGTATCGTGCAGCTTCAAGAAAAGAAGTCTGCTATGGTTGACGCTACGCTCCAGAGAGACGATTCCGCCATGGGCCGCTTGACCCCAGAGGATCTCGGCTTCTTGTTCAGATTGTGATCCACTGCATTATGCTCTTTGTACTCTTTCCACTGTCATCGATCCTTGTATGTTGGATTAATTGGCCTCCGCTTGTGACGTTATCCGTAGATTAGCTTACCACTAAATGAACAATGCACATGTTACCAAACAGATGTGGAGACATGTGGATATGGCGTTGGGAAAAGGGAATGCGGAGGTTGTGAGAACCCTGCCGAGAGCTTTTCCTCCGTCTCGGTTCTCCACCACCTTGGAGGCTGCGAACTGGTTCTCCGCATTCTCTGCTGCTCCAAAATTTCCCTGGCAGCGATTGGTTCGCGATGCATCCAGCTGATTGTTCCTGAACATGATTCTCGCACTCGGTTATACAGTTTGGGGTGGGCTTCTTAGGCGCCCTGAGCACATCTCTTGTCGCGGGGATAACGCCATCTTCGCAGGCAATGAGCACCATCGTCAGGACTCTGGCCATTATTACAACACCTCTCCAATGAACAGCTGTCACTGTCAACAAAGCACGCGATAATGTGGCAATATCGTCTCGCGCACGAGATAGCTTGTTTGCTCTGCTTGGCTGTGATGCTGGGGGAAGCTCGCCTATAAAGCTAAAGATGAGATCGAGCACATGGACGGTTCCATTCACTTCTAAATCCTTCGCCTCGGTCTTCTTGTCGATCCATCTGAAGAATGGCCGCCTCGAAGAGTCAAGAGGTTGACGAGCCGACTTCGGCATACGTGATCGCTGATGGATTTGCCGGTGCCCCGGAATTGCCAGTTCTCGAGGGCGACCTTCCCCCTAATTCCACCTGGAAGCGCCATCTGTGGTCCTGTGAGTGGGGAGGTTTCATCAATTGATCCACTTCTGAATTATATATTCGTATGTTCGTCTTCCAGCACTCGATGTAGACAAGGACGAGGCGCGGTTTCTTACGAAGCTGGACCTCTGCCTCATCTCGTCCGCGGCATTGGGTGTCATGATTCGCTACCTCGATCAGTGAGCACCGAACTCCGAAACTTATGAATGCCTACTTACGTGTATCCTCTCTTAGAGTCAACATTACAAACGCATTCAGTAAGTGAAACATGTTGTAACATGGCATCAGCCATTGACAACCTCGCAGACAGTGGCATGAAGGAGGATCTCGGTCTGTACGGCAATGAATTGAACTATGCAAATGCGTTCTGGAGCGCCGCCTACGTTATCGGACAAGTTCCCAGTAATTTGATCCTCACCCGGGTAAATCATTTTAGCTGATTCAAGATATCCATCCACCTTATACTCATATTTGCGGGCAGGTGTCCGCGCCCTACTATATCGCATTTCTGGAATTCGCTTGGACGATCTTCACCATCGCCACGTCCGGAGTGAAAAACACAAGTCAATTATATGCCATTCGCTTCTTGTATGTCTTTTCCTCCCAGGTGGGGGTCTGGCGCTTACTGCTTTACAGCGTCGGTCTTTTCGAGGCCGGTCATTTCCCAGCGGTCATGTATGTGGCCTCGAGCTATTACAAACCGCACGAGCTTGCCAGGCGGAACACGATCATTCAAGTTTTCACCGCTGTTGGCCCGCTATTCTCCGGCTTTCTCATGGCCGCCGTATACGCCAGCCTCAATGGCCGGGGCAACTGGCCCGGTTGGAGATGGCTCTACGTGTAAGTGCAGCTTCACCGGAGTGTTCCGTTGGATCAGCGTGTCTTACATGGTGACAGTATCTGCGGCCTCATCTCCTTCCCATGTGCCTGCTGGACCATCTTCGCCATGCCCGAACTTCCGGCTCGTATCAAGCCGAATTGGTGAGTGGGCTTCCTTCGGACGGCCAGTTGCATATTGACCCATCCATCTTCCAGGTTGTATTCAGCCAAAGACATTGAGATCGCTAAGCGCAGGATGCCGGGTGAAACAAAGCTTTTCACGGGTCTTTTCAAGTGGAAGGACGTCCTGCGCTGGCACCAGACGTGGCACGTCTGGCTATGTAAGTCCAGTCCACGCAGACGGCGATCTGTTACTTATGTGTTTGGCAGTCCCGCTGTTCTTCTTGTGTAACTCGCAGCTCAGTCAACCTGGTGGATCCAGTAAGCTCAGAGCTTTGTCTCACTGTTGAGGTAACCTGACCGTATCTTTAGTGATTTTCTGGGTCAAGAGCTACAACACTGCAACGCAAACCGTGTTCTCGGTGGCGGCCATCAACATTATCCCTCTTGGCGTACGTTTCGTGCCCCATTTATACCCAACGCGTCTGACGACGTCCTGCAGATAAACTTCATCCAAATCGCCGGTGCTCTCGCTTCGTCCTGGGTGTCGGATGCACTCCCAGGAAGTCAGCGATGGCCATCCATGGTATTCGCTGCCGTGATGGGTATTATCTTCTCCATCGCTCTCGGCGCTACGCCGGTGCATCCGCCCGACAGGAGTTCCAGATGGGCACTGTATTGTATGTAGCTTCTTCTTACAGGAGAGGATATGTCTGACTAACCGATATACAGACCTTACTGCTCTGGCTGGGACAAGCGCAGGAGTTACGTGGACGTATGTCAACGAGACAAGCAGACATGACCCGGAAAAGCGGGCATATGTCTCTGCTATGGTTAGTGCATCCTGTCGACCACTTTGTATACGCTGACAGATCATGATATCGATCAGATGAACGCATTTGCATATATCTTCAGCGCTTGGGTGCCCATATTCACGTTCCCGACGCAGGACCAACCATATGTTACCATGGGTAACTACGTCACTGCTGGATTCGGAGCTGTTCAGCTGCTCGTGGCATTCCTCATCGGCTACTTGGATCATCTGGATAGGAAGCGTGCAAAGGCGAACTTTGAAATCCAGAAGAAGCAACAAGCCGACGCGGAGTCGAATCGGAGTGACGAGAAGGAAATCAATGAAAAGGAGGCATCTGAGTAGAGGCTTTTTCTCCATAGTCCCATCCGTAGCGTTGGAGAGTGATAGTCTGCTTTCTGTTCCTTAACTTTGATTGGTGTCATGGTAGCTCTCCGATCCCAAAAGAATGCGGGTTTAACATGTAAATGTGATAGAGTAGTTCAACCCTTACCAGGCGCACGTAATTCGAGGACATATGAACGCTCCTGTTGCTTCTGGGTCATGTCAAAGCGACATCGAGCTGGCAAAGACACACCAACATCTTTCGCAACACCTGCCCACTGCTCCGTCTGTGCCTTGCCGAGCGCTTTCGCCACACCGGCATAGTGGTCGGTGGGAAAAGTTGCGGCACTTCGGAACTATTCCTGTTCCTCGGCAGTGAATATGACTGCTCGACGGACGAGGACTGGTATCACTGATATCCAGTCGTCTATGCTGAAGGAAGCCGACAAATATAATTGCCAACGGCCGCAAAACATCCAGGGACATGAGGTTTTGACGAACACACAATTGAACCAATATAGCAAGGACAATTGCCAACTCGGGGGTGTGGAGCTGTTTACTCGACGCCGCTCGGTACCATCGATGTCGTTGTTGAGGCGGGGCAGCATTGCGATATGAAGACCACTGGGCTGGTGTCTTCGAAGACCTGTTGAAGGCTGCAATATCGCGTAGAGCGAGCCATGCGCATGAAGCCTACTCCAACAAGGCCGACCTCCTGGACGTCGTTGGGCCGGTTGGTACAGCGCGTCCACGACATCTAGCGGTCATCTTCCGATGCAGTCCGCTTCGGGGCGGTATAAGGAAGACATAAGTCTGCAATGCGGTTAGCTTAGAGGCCGCCAAGAGCATGGGAGCACCGACCCATTGATGTCCAGGAGGTGATGTACAACGACCGTCAAATATCGGCCGGGCCTTCTATTCATCTGCCCAGAGCATGACACTCGGTACCCAGTACACGATTCCTTCCTCTGCCTGATCGTCGATCCAGCATAAGCCATCGCGCATGAGCATGTTGTCGAGCGCCGTCCGGGCGCGTTCGGGTGTCCACTTCTTCCGAAGCACCAGTGCGCCCTCGTTGACTTGACCGCCGGCTTCTTGTGCCACTTCCAGCACGGCAGCCTGATCCGTGTCGAGCTCCTGCGGAACACTGCGGAGCATCTTGCGACTGCCTACGGTGACGACCTGATACCCAGCGCCGAGCACGCTCAGCGTGTGAACGCTGCGAACGATATCCTCTTCGCTGACGGCTTCCGACTCGTTCTCCCCACCCAACGCCCTCAGCCGCCTGACAACCCTCAACACCTCTCCCAGCTCGATCAGGCCGCCGTTCATGTCGCGTGTATTGACACAGATCTCCACAATCTGGATCGCCAGCTCGTAGGTCCAATCTCCGTAGCCTATGAGCTCGGCCCACCAACCACCCTTTCGTGGTCCGGCAAGCGGGTCGACACCGATAGCCGCGCACATACGCTGGAACTGCTGCCTAAACTCGGGGTCGCGGCGAATGTCATTCCGATGCTCTTTCGCGAACCGAGTGAGAGCTTCTCGGAAGGTTGACAGTTGTTGTTGGAGACCGTCGACTTGGGAGCGGGAGATGGCACTAGAGAGCGGCTTGTAGGCTTGAGATGCTTGGGTTTGCCGTTGTAGGCCGCCAATACCGGCACCACCTAGTCTATGCATCGTGATATACACCGTAGACACAAGAGGGTATAGAGACAGGAGGTGGTCGGAGTACCGGCATGCCGGCAGCAACAAACCCGAACGGACAGCCACGTCCCGTGCTGCGACCTCCTCCGACCCTTGCGCCGTCTTCTCGCACGCCTCGTTCACAACATGGCCTCTATACCCCTGAGCGAGAAGGCACGGGGCAAGCAACGAGCCCCTCCCGTAGACGAACATGACAAGGCGCCCCGCAATCGACCAATAACCGTCCGATTCACGGAAGGCGTGCCTGACCTCACCTTACGCATTCAGGAACGCGACGCCATCCGGGACGTCAAGAGGCAGGTGCGTACGCGTTCTGTCTCTTGTAGTTTGCTTTTCTGACATATTATGCTAGATTCGCGAGTATAGACCTCAGCTGAGGAACAGACGGCTACGGCTTATCTACTCCGGCCGACTCCTCACAGATGGGATAATACTATTCGACTGGCTCGCGACGCTTGAGGAACGACAGCGACGCGCTGCGCCGCAAGCCTTCGCAAGCGAGTTGCGAGAGGTGCTGGGAGACGGCGCTTCAAGCGGAGATGCGAAGGGAAAGGGCAAGTCAAAATCGAAGGATGCCAAGGAGGAGGAGATGGCTTGGCTGCATTGCAGTATAGGAGCCGAAATCGAGGAGGATGCAGAAGAGGAGAATGTACAAGTATGTCCTCCGTTCTTGAGATATTGCTATCTGTGTTGACGCAGTTGCTCAAGACAACGCAAATCACACCATTACGAGGATTTGACCGCTTAGCCACTGCAGGCTTCACACCAGAAGATATCGCCAATGTGCGAGAGCAGTTCTACGCGTCTCGACCAGGTGCTCGGCAATCCGAAGAACGAGAAGGGGATGATGGTATGTTTTGTCTAAGCCATGCCGCAATGTTCTAGCTAACAGTTTGTGCTTGATCAGCTGAAGAACATGCCCGAGCGCTAGAGGAACAATGGATAGACGACATGGACAACCCCATGGCGATGGCTGACCCCCTGCTGGACGGCGCGGAAGGCGAAGGCATGTACATGACAACACTGCAAGGCCTCCTCACCGGCTTTTTCTTCCCTATCATCCCATTTTATTTCATGCGCCAACCACCTCCCCCAACCATGTTCACCGAACGAGAGCTCGAGCCAGATTCCCCGTTGCCGGACCTCCTCCCAACAGCTGTCTTTTCGTAAGGCGATTCTTCCTTAATGCAGGGTCTGATGCTGACATCCGCCAGTCGTCGAATGCAAGTTGCCATCATCCTCGGGTTGGTCGCCAACGTCAGTTACGCGTTCCTCCGCATGTTTCATTAGGACGGTCTTACGGCACTGTACAATACTCTGTTGTTATCAAGGCAATGCATACCCAACCCACTTTCATCATTTGTTTAATCCTCTAAGCACCACAGAATGCTCAATCACGAATCATGGCATTCACCAACCGCCCGCAGTCTTCATTAGACTTGCAGCATGGGCGGCCAGGAGCGTTCAATAAAGATGTACAAAACGAAAGTCAATCTACACGTCAGAGTTCATGAGGGTCCATCCGTCCAGCGTTCCGCTCCTCCTTCCGTCCGCGGCTTGCCATCCTCGACGACAGCCCGATTAGTTCGATCAGAAATGGTTGATGGAGGGGGCCTGATGGAGGCCAGGCTTCTTCCTGCTCACGGCGTCGCAGGACTGGCCATCAGCGGACACTGCATAGCCTTCTCGGCACGAGTTGACAACGCAGAATCCCTGCATGCAGGAAACGTCCTCAACGCCGTCGATGTCGGTGCAGTCAACACCCCCAGCAACCCTACCGGGCAGAGGATACACGCAGCCTCCACCTGGAACACGCTGTCAGCACTGCTCCAGATATATTTTGCTCGACTTACAGCTTTCAAGGTCTCTCAGGGTGTCGATACACTCCCAGCCTTGCTTCGTCCAAGGGCTGGAGACGCCGCACGCAGTGTGTGCCTTTGGGCAACGGTCATCCTCCCAAGGAAGCTCTCGCTGCATAGAACATTCAGTCACGTTGTTGAGTTTTCTTCACGATGGTGGGAGGACGTACGGTGGTCAGCTCAGCAGCTCTCTCGAGGGAGCGACCGGACGGGAGCCAGCGCTTCGATGGTGTAGAGTCTCGCGGGAAGGAGGATCCCCGAGGCCATACCGCAGACGCCGAAACGCATGCACAGATGAAGAGGAAAAGTGCCAGCGCAGGTATCTTCATGGTGATAATGTATCAAGGGAGATTATCTTGTCTCAATAAGCGACGTGTATGGCGAAGTAGAGAACAAGAGGAAACCCTGGCGTACAGACAGAGGGGACCGCTCTATGTTAAATAGAGAGGGGTGGAGGGCGTTTTGCGCCCATATATTATCGCCATATCGACAGGACTGCGGTGCATCATTGACAGAATGAGGCGCACAGGCTGCAGGGCGATGACCGAAGGGTTGAGTGGTGATGCCTGCTTAGCGGCTGGTAGACGCTTCCAGAATGCTCTGTTCGACCGCCCTCAAACCCTGTTCGGCTGCGCTCGGGATGGGGAACTCCCCGTAGCGCTCGGCCCAATGATAATCTGAATCGCTCCTGGCATTGGCGCCCAATATTTCCTGTCCTGTCGGCCACGCATGAGGGCGGGTAACTGATAACGCTCCGGTCCCATCTTCATAAAACAGTGGCTGCCAAAATAGAATATTCGCCGAGCATCGGAGATGAAGTCTCGCTGGCACCATGGGCACAATACGTCCCATGGGTGGCCCTTCGCCGAACAGCCATTGTACAATGTCAGGCTGGTGCCTCAGACCCTAGTCGGTGCAGCGTCGACTAGAATTGTGCGTTGTGCAAGTAGTTGTCCCGGAAACCGGCCTCCTTCATATGGGTAAACCAGTTGCTGCAGGGCACGGCAGGCGCATCGGCAGAATAATCCCACGGGTGCCTGAGCACGTTCATTGGAGAGCCTTCCATATCTTGCACGAAGCGCACGAGAAATCAGCCAGCATGGCGCCATGGAACCATGCTGCGTACGCTATACCATGTGTTGACTGAGGAAGAGCCGATGAAGTCGGGGGATCACTGGATTCAGTTTGACCGGGAATGGATGACAGAGCCAGACCGTTCGGTGTTTGGGTTGGACAGCCCATGGAACCGGCGTCCATCCCATGAAAGCTGTTTAGCTGGCAGTGCAGAAGAGAAGAAGACGCGGGAGTCGGACATCGATGTGGCTGTAAAGGGAGCTGTGAGGTCGGATTCTGCCGCGGCATCAAAACGCGGTCAAAGCCACAGCCCTCCTTACAGTTGGAGCAGCCCGAAGATAGACACGCCGAAAGTAGCGCTCATCATACAACTGCTTCCCAGTACCTGGGTACTTCAGGTTGATAGCACGACTCGGCATCGGCATGACGCCGGGATTTCCGATATATAGTGCTTCCGCGCTTTGCTGGCATGTGACGCTGGAGCAGCGGGTGGTGTTCTGGACGAGCAGAAGCTAGACGGCGAGCCACGGGCGTCATACTCGCCCAAACAGGCTTGCTAACCGAAAAGAATGCGAACCTTGAACATTGCGAAGCGTTGATCATGATTTCCCGCATACAAAGCTGTGTATGTGGAGCGCCTCTTCAACGTCTGGAACGCGCTGCGGCGTCATTGCCAGATAACTGCGGATCGTTTGATACTTGCCAATACGTCCATGCAGCTCACAGAGCCGTATGTCCACCGGTGGATCCGAACCCACCAGCTCCGCGAAGCGTCTCCTCCAGGTCCTGTGTAGAACATTGAGGGACGCCGTAAGCCGAGCCAAACGGATGTACGTACTGCCACCTCCATAATTGCCGGAGTCTCGATCTTCTCGATGATCAGCTGAGCAATGCGGTCGCCTTCCTGGACTGTGCAGACCGAAATACGGTAGATGAGCGCATGCAGCAGAATCATAAAGCGGAAGGCTTACCCTCGAAGTCCTTGTCGCTCAGGTTGAACAACAGGACGAACACGATCCCGCGATAGTCGGCGTCAATAACGCCAGCACCGGTGTCGATCATGAACTTGGAAGCTGTGAGGCTCGTTCAGAGGGGTAATGGTCCTGGATGGGTCGGGAATCGCTTACCGAGCCCGCTCCTGGGAGCGACGCGTCCGTAAGTGCCGACCGGGACGGCAATGGATATCTGGGTGTCGATGAGCGCCTTTCCGCGTGCAGGGATGGTCTTCTTCTCAGCACTGTAGAAGGGCTCCCTTAGGCGATTGCTACCATATACATCACATCACGAACGCACCTGTACAGGTCATAGCCAGCGGCCAACGGGCTCCCTCTGGTCGGCAGACGCGCCTTCTCGCTATGCTTCTTGATGAGGAGCTGGCTCGTCGGAGCGGATACCGAAGATCCTTCGGGTTTGGAGACCTCCACCTTGTCGCTCGTTCCATTGGTAGTAGACATTTTCGCAGGAGGTTCAGCGGGGTGAGCAGAAGATGCCTGGCGCTTGTGGGTGCTCATGTAGCTTTTGGGGGAATGGACGCGTCGAACGATGGACGCGACGCGTAGAGACATGAGGCGTGATATCCACGTGGAATAGGCGAGGAAGGCCCTTATCGTGTGCCTACTTTACCCTCTCCGTCTAACCGTCCACCCCCTGCAATTCACTCACAAGTCTACACCGAACATGCCCGGAAGACTTCATAACAAGGTTGCCATCATCACCGGAGGCGGCTCGTACGTCCTTCCCTGGTGCAATCCCGGTGCCGAAGGCGTCTGACGCGACCCCAGCGGTATCGGCCTCGAGTCCGCCCTTCTCTTCTCGTCCGAGGGCGCACACGTTGTGCTGGCAGACATCAATCTCGCCGCCGTAGAGGCCGCGGTTGCACTCGTGAAGCAACGGAGCCCGGCGATCGGGGCTCTGGCTGTGAAATGCGATGTGAGCAAGGAGCATGAGGTGGAGGAGCTGGTCAAGACCGCTGTCACGGAGTTCGGGAGGCTCGATGTCATGGTGAGCTCTCTTTTGCCCCTCACGCAGACATAAATGGAGCTTAGTCATGTACTCAGTTCAACAATGCTGGCATTATGCACCCAGACGACGACAATGCGCTCAACACCGAGGAGCGCATCTGGGACCTGACAATGAACATCAACCTGAAGGGTGTCTGGTTTGGCTGCAAGCATGCTATCGCTGCCATGCGGCTGAACAAGACTGATACTGCGAGCGGACTGCATACCGGGGGTAGCATTATCAACACTGCGAGCTTTGTTGCGCTTATGGGAGCGGCAACGCCACAGCTGGCTTGTGAGTATCAGTTCCCCTTCGGTTGACTGGGATCTCAGGCTTTCTTGCAGACACTGCCTCGAAAGGTGCTGTTCTTGCGATGACAAGAGAGCTCGCGATGGTGCACGCAAGAGAGGGCATCCGTTTGAACTCACTGTGCCCTGGTCCTCTCAAGACTCGTACGGCAGCTTCACCCTCATGTGGCCGATGTACTCAGTTTTAACACAGCCCTCCTCATGGACTTCCTGAACACGGCTGAGAAGCGCGACCGGCGCATGGTGCACCTTCCGATGGGTCGTTTCGGCGAGGCGATAGAACAAGCCCGGGCTGCTCTCTTCCGTACGTCCTTCCAACCCACAGATAACGTCTGAGATTCTGATCTTTTCAATACAGTGGCGAGTGACGAGTCCAGTTACATCACCGGCACCGATTTCAAGGTCGATGGCGGTCTGTCCAGCTGCTACGTGACCGCTGTTGGCGAGCCGATCCTCCCACCACCTGTCAACCTTGCGCCTGCCAAATGAGGCATCCTGACGAACATGAAGGGAACAGAGATGTAATGAGAAGAGTGTAGCGCGAGTAGAAAGCGAATAGAAGAAAGTGCATGTGCAGCCTTCCACACCTCTCCCTAGTGTTGGTTTCGCATTATAAGTGTTCTGTCATTTGAGATATTCGCTCAATCATCGTTTGCCCGCCGGGGATACCAACTCAACATTCCACCAATCACTGGACGTCCGAGCACGGGCGCTCAATCAGAATCCCTTAGCAATGCCGGAATCATTCGAGCTGTCCCTTGAAAGCGCGCGGAAACCTGACCCCAACCCCGGCAGCCGAGAGGGGCATCGTGGTCGGACGACCTATCGTTACTCGCTCCTAGCCCCTCCCCTCAGTCTACCTTCGTTCACGACCACCATGTCCTATCTCTACTCGCTCATCACTGGGCGGCCGTCCCATAATAAAAGACGGCGATTGAGTATTACGCCCGGTGCAGGCTATGCACCTATACCCGAGGACCCAACAGAGCCCAGGACGCCAGCGTCGCTGGAGCAGCAGATCACTGGTATCCCTCCACTGGGGAGAGGGGTGAAATGGGTGCACTTTAGTTTGGGAGCTGCCGTGCTACTGCCATGGAATGGTGCGTTTCGGGAGCCTGGTTGCTATGAAGGGCGCTGATGGGGGGATTCAGCGATGATAACGGCGATGCCATACTTCCTATCGAGGCTAGAAGGATCGTCGCTCAGGAGTGCATTTGCGTCGTGGTTATCAACCTCATTCACAGCGGCGAATTTCGTTGTACTGGGTTATGCCACATATACCTCGAATGTGGTATGATTGAATGTGCTGTCCCTTATCTGGCCGCTCACTGCGTGTTAGGCACAATCGGGAACGCGAATACGAGTATCTATGGTCGCCATTATTGTCATGTTCATCCTCCTGACTCTTTCGACCCTCGTTCCCGCATCACCGGGAGGGTATTTCGCTTTTGCTATCGTCATCGGCATGCTGCTTGCTTCCGCCGGCTCGTACACGTCGAACGCCATCGGTGAGCGTATATGCACTTCGCCTAACCATCCTGCTAACGAAGTGCGAAGTTGCCCTTGCCTCCATATTCGGGCCTATGGCCATGCAAGCGGTCATGTCTGGCCAAGCAGCCATCGGCGTTCTCGTATCGCTGGTGCAGCTCACAAGTGCCTGGCTAAGCATAGCGGGCAGCGGAGCCTCCCCTGCAGGAGCTGCTCGCAGCGCCTTTGGTTTCTTCGGGGTCGGGGTAGTCTTCCTCATCGGTTGCCTCTTTTCTCATGGCTGGTTGACGAGCTTGAGGGTGTACGCAAGGGCGATGGAGCCGTGGGTCAATGGCACAGTCGGAAGCAGTACGCCGGCACTGCAGGGAGAGGAAGGGGAGACGACCATTGGGGAAAGCGTGGAGAGCACTGTCACGTTGGGTCAGAAGAGGGATGTCAGGACACTGTGGAAGGTCGCAAGGAAGAACCTGACATATAACCTGGCGGTGGGATATGTCTTCATTATAACCCTCGTAAGCCTATCTTCGTGTGGGTGGCGCTCATGCTGACACCTGCGCAGGCTGTCTTTCCACCGATCACAACCTCCATTCAATCCGTCCATGACCCTGCATCATCCATCTTATTCAATCCTCTGGTCTTCAATGCACTTCACTTCTTCATGTTCAACATGGGCGACTGGATCGGCCGTCACCTCTGCACATACCCACTCTTCCTTACCTGGAAGGCCCGCAACCTCTTGGCTTACTCGCTTGCTCGCACTATCTTCATCCCTCTATTCCTCATGTGCAATGTCGAAGGTTTCGGTCGCGGAAACTCCCCTATCATCAACTCCGACTTCTTGTATATGCTCATTCTGCTTTTTCGGCATCACGAACGGCAATGTCAGCAGCAACATCATGATGGCCGCCCCCAGCATAGAGCACAACAAGTCACTGCTCAGGGAGGAGATCGACACGGCGGCTACTGTAGCGAGCTTCTGCTTAATGGGAGGGCTGTTGACTGGCTCTATTTTGAGCTTTGCAGTGAGAGGTTGGGTCTGCGGATGTGACCCATTCAGCGGTGGCTGAGGCGGACGATGAAGTCAACAGAGTTGAAGGGAGAATTATAGATTGCTAGCATCATAGCAAACTGTATCATTGTAGATATACCCCAATGCACGCTCAATTCCTCATCTTGCCCTTGCCCGTACCGCTGCCCTTGCCTCTGCTTTTTCGAAGGACCTGCTCGCTTTGAGCGCTCGCGTACGGAACCTCGTCTATCACGTTCATCCCCGGTGGAATGTACTGATTCTTCGCAGGCTTGAGAACAATCTGGTTGAGCTTGTCCATCTTCTTCAGCTTCTTCAACATGTGTCTCCGCATCTTCCTTGCAATCTTCTTGCCCTTTGGCGTCCTCATGAGCCTGAGAACACGCTTTCTCTTCCATCGTTCCTCCTCGGCGCGGTCGAACTTCCACGTCGCCTCCAGCTTGATCTCCTTGTAGGTCCGCCCGTCCGCATACGCCTCGCTCTGCTTGACTTCCTTCCGGATCGCCCGCTCCAACCGCACCAGACGGTACGGCTCACGCTGCTGCCAGCGCTTTGTTCGACTGGCACGGGACCAGTATGAGGAAAGCTCGCGTGCTACGAAATGTTCCATAGGCTGCGAGGGGTCTGCCCCGGCCGTCTCCAGATACTTGTTTTCTGGTGTTGGCTCATCAGGCTTGTGGAGACCGGGGTTGAGAGTAGGAGCAGGGGGCACCCATGTTATCTTCAGAGCCTCTTCCGCAGTGGTATCGTGTGGGCCAGCTATTCCAACGTGGTGATTAGCCCCGCGTCACAGAGTGTAAAGACTACTCACGATCCGCTCGCTCTCTGGGTTTGGATTCCGGCCAAGGAATCTCGATCCTCACACGATCCCCGTCCTCATCATACTTGGGCGGCAGCGCTGGGGATGTTGCAGCAGCGTACCGTGTGAACACATATCTTCCAAGTCCCTTTATGTAGGTGGGTGTTGTGCGCTGTACACGGGTCGCGTACACAGGAAGGATGCGAGGCTCCGTCTCGCCCTCTAAAGGAGGAAACTCGAAGTCTCCTATGTAGAGTTGAACGTTGCTGTAGTGTACTGGCATGGGTGAGAGATTGAATCTCGGAATGTCAGGCTCGTGCATGGGGTTGGCCACGGCGATCTTGTGCTGTGGGGAGCATTAGGCTTGTGACGTGCAATAATCCAAGTAAAGAGCGTACTTGAGGACCATCCTTGAGGTACAGCCAGTTCTTTTCCCTATCAACCTCAGCAACCTCTATCCTGTCCTTCTTCTTGAACTCGTCCTTCCCAGTGATCATCCGGACCTTATCCCCGGGAGTAATGTTCCACCACTTTATGCGTTCCTTCGGCGGGACCCATTTCGGCGTGTGCGCCCTCGATCTGGAAGTCGGACCAAATGCGTGCTTCGTTCTTGAAACAAGATGGAGTAGATTTGTCTGTGGCTTGCTTGTCTTGAGGGAGCGAGGAACAAAGGCGCGGACGCCCATTTCGCACTGAGGACGTGAATGGGCAATGCTCCTGGTGCAAGGAGTGCCAGTGCCT
The DNA here is from genome assembly GCA_001630345.1 of Calocera viscosa TUFC12733. NCBI lineage: Eukaryota > Fungi > Basidiomycota > Dacrymycetes > Dacrymycetales > Dacrymycetaceae > Calocera > Calocera viscosa. The sequence continues at coordinate 318,269 of KV417292.1, read as the reverse complement.
GAAGGTGGGTCGCGATATTTGGACGGAAGCTTTTCATGAAGTTGACTTTCCGTCCCTGGCCTTGATGTGACACGGTCACATCAATTCCTTCGACCAGCAACTCCGCCAGGATGTTTCCAACATTGATAGTGCGGGAAGCGTCGACATCTGCCATGAAGGTCGTCCTACCCGTGCAAAGCATCGGTCATCGTGTTTTGGAAAGACGTCAATCACTCTATGAAGTTCTCTCCAAGCTACCGAACGACGGAGTCGGGTTCGGCCTCCTGCAGACACGATGGCGTGGGAAGCAGATATTCGACAGCTACTGGCACATCAGCCGGGTCAAGTTGAAGAATGAAGGCACGAAGGGAAAAGCGTGGGGCAGGCTGGTCTGGAAGGGTGCGTCTGAGCTCCATGTACCCTATGAGCGACGTGCTGATTGTTTGGTACAGGCAAGGTCGTATCGAAACACCCAGAACAGATTAGAGGAGGGCTCAAGTACTTCTGGACAACCGCATCACCTTCCGTCATACCTTTACCCCGACATGTGCCGGATGGAGACTTGAGCTCCGCGCCAATACCAGCGGAGGCTGCTGCCAAACCTATCGCAGCTTAATCGAATCAGTACGACCGAACGGAGGACGACGAGAAGCATACCGATTCCCCTCAGTTTCTAGTCGAGAAGGACACAGTGCAGGTGCTGCCTGTCTATTACTGAAATTGGGCAGGATGGGCGTTAGCACACATCGCAATGTCGAAGGGGATTTGAGTAGTCCGATCTCGCTCTGCATGTAAATAGCGCAAGATGTAATGCATAATTTGACTATCTATCGATACAGCATGGCACAACCTCAGGCCTTCAACCGTCTCTTCGGCTCCGTGGCTGCCACCGCAGTAACTCCGGCCTTCGGTCGACCTCGTTTCTGAACTACTACTTCAACCACGGTGTACACCTTCACCGGCCGTCCGCGCTTGGGCTTCTCCGCCGCAGGCTTGGCTTCCGAAGGACGAGATTTCTTTGATTTTACGGGCTTCTTCTTTGTTTTCGATAACTTCCTCCGCGTTGTCTTTGCGCGCGACGTCGTTCCCTTCGACTTGGCAGTCTGTTTTACGGTCGCTGCTATTGTGCGAGATTTTCTCTTCGAAGCTGCCGTTCTCGTGTTCGGACCTCGTGCAGGTGGAGTCGCTAAGCTCTTGCGCCTTTCTCTTCCTCTTGACCGGCAGCTCCTGGGATGGCGGCTCGTTCTCTGCCTCTTCGCCCTCCTCATCGAGCTCTAGTGCGTCGTCCTCCAAAGCCGAGGTGGATGTAGTCCGTTGGCGTAGCCGGTGGTAACAACCGCGGATGACGTCTCCCCAGAGCACAGTGGTCTTGCACTGATTGCACTTGCCGGAGCGTGGTAACAGGGGATCATGTGAGGCATGGGAAGCAAAATCCCGTCCAAGGCAGTCGATGTGCGAAACGCTCGTGCAGCCGTCCGAGGGACAAATTGCGGTTGTGAGGGGTTGAGTGACGTCCACTTTCTTGCGGCAGATGCTGCACTTCGGGTGTCTGGTGAGCGCCTCGATCCGAGTTTGGTTTCCCAGCATGATATCACGAAATTTGACATCGGCGATGTCGAAACCGGCCTTGCTCACATCTTGTGCTCCGGCTTTCGTAACACGCAGCTTCTTGGTGGTGACTTTGCATCCCGCTGGTAGCTTGCCGCTTGTGTTCGCAGCAGCCTTCCAGGCTTCCACAGCGTGGGCATCAAGAAGCGTCACATGGAGCGGCCAAGCGTGATATGTTGGGCTGGAAACCATGGTTCTCACGACTCTGCATTATAACGGGATCAGCAGCGAGACTGGAAAGATAAATAATGACCCACGAGACAATCCGAGGGAGCTTGGACCTTCCTATGATGGTGGGAAAGTGATGTGCGAGATGTCGGCTCTTCCATGGGTGCTGCAAAGCCCATTCGAATTGCAGAGCGTGCAGCTTGCTCGGGAAGCCGTGCACGAGCATGCTCATGATCCATGGCCGGTCAAGAGAGGTCTTGCGCGCACCCTGAATACCGGCGAGAACGCATCAGCGACCATAGGAAACAAAGGGTAATCTTAGCCTACTTGAGTGAGCTCGCCATTATGTTGCCGGAGCCTCCTGACTGGGTCGGTTGTGGTGCCGATGTAGGTTTTCCGACCCCGTGGACGCGTACCCAACGATCGGAGCACGTAGCAAGCGTAAAACGGCGGAAAAGTGTGTTCTCGGGGTATCTCGACAGGCGGCGGCTTAACTTTAATCTTTCTGGGTGCCCACCTACATATCGTGGCAAGCATAGACCGGTCGTGTAGAGCAGTGGTGTACCAGACGTTCAATGGTTGGGTAGGAGCAAGTCACGGGCGCGTAAAGAGGCGCGTATAACCGGACCACGGAGGCAGACCCAAGCATGATATCCGCGTTTCGAGCCAACCAGTCGTCGCCCTGCACGCGCCCACCATCACACCATCTACCCCAGCTTTGCCCTCATCCCCAATCCATTCATACCGTTCTCTCTCGACAACACGCTGATATCTACGACAAGCAAATACGATTATTAACGATAACGAGGATGGAGGGCGAGGACTGGCTGGACAGGTGCGTGGGCTCTACCGCTGGTTGGGAATAGGGTCTCATCAGGTGATGATGAATAGCCAATTCGACAGGGCGGTCGAGATCGTACAAGGGTGCGGGATGCCGTGAGAGCATGTGGTCTCCGAGTGCTAATGCAAGAGTGTAGTCTATCGAAGACCGGACCGATCCAGACCGGCTATGAGGAGAAGCTGGCAATGTACAGGTACGTGGATGCGTGTGAGGGATTCGACAGGCGTTGATGAAAGTGCAGTTTGTATAAGCAAGCTACGGTCGGTAACGTGCCTTCTACCCGTCCCGGTATATGGGATGTTCTGGGAAGGGCGAAGTGGTACGTTCCCTTTGCTCCATCGCCTGATGATATGCTAACGAATGATAGGGACGCATGGGCAAAGCACCGTGATATGGACGAGAGAGAGGCAAGCGCCAGTACGTGGATACGCTCCTGAGAGTGCTCAGGAAGTACTCTGGTCGAACTGTGGCGAGGGATTTGGCGAGGGAGCTGGATTCGTATCGACCAGAGACGTCCGTCGGTGCGTTCACATCGCAAAAGCATAATGTGGCGATCCATTGACATGCGCTGCAGAGGACGAAGACTACGAGGCACGATCCTCCTCCTCCGCCTCTCCTTCTATCATGTCTCCACCTCCGCCTCCGCCCGAGCAGTTCTACGACCCAGCCGATCCGAACTCTGAACTGCTGCAGTCCGCGTCTACTGAACAATGGGGTCAAGTCTCCCGTACGGCCATCACCCAAGCGATGGAAGAAGACGCGTTCAACGCCACGTCGGACGTCACATCTCAAGGCGCACGACCGATGTCGAGCGTGTCGCGGTATAGGACACCGATGACGCAGTCCATACAGCTGCCTATGAGCGAGCGGACAACTTCTCCGCCACCACCTTTGCCTTTGGTGCAACAGTTTTCGGCACCGGTCCTCCCCTCATCGCAACCTATACCGCGGCACGCGACGCCTTCGGCATATGCGGTTGCCACCTCTGGCTCATCTCAGCCTGTTTCCAGCCGCACATCAGTCGGATACGGCCCGTCTGCAACTGCTCCGGTTCCGGTACCGGCCGGTTACCCGCCTTATCCCCATCCATACGGTCATATCCGCGCACCACAACTTTACCCCGACACGTCGTCGGCCTCCGGCATTCCCTTCCCTGCCGCTCCCGGTCCTCCCTCCGTTGGCCGTCCGCCGCGTCCGCCACTCGAGCGTGCTTTGGAGAGCATGCAAGCCTCTCTGGCTGCGCTGCACGAGCGACTGGAGTCGATCGAGTCCGCTGCGATTGGTGAACAAGAAGGCAGCCCGATACTCAGCGGTGCAAGGGGCCGGCAGAACTCTGGTGTCGGTGGGCGACCACGCCGCCCGCAGTGGGCCGAGGGATGGGGCATGTGGGGTATCGTCCTGTCGCCTTTCACCTATCTCATCTCCGTCGTCCAACGCAGCATTGGCTTCATCCTCTCCAACGAGGCATTCCGACGCAGTCCCGTACTCGCCATCGTGAGGCGGCTATTCCTGGACCTGAGCTTCCTGCTCACGTTCGCGGCGCTTGCAAGATATGGGTGGAGACGGAGCGGGCTTAAGAAGCGCGATGTCAAGCGGTTAGTCCTTCATGCGTGGGCTACCGCCACAAACAGACATCGGCACCCGAGGGCTCTAGCGCATGCAGGCGTACAGGTTTAGGGAATATACTAGCGCATCTTGTATACATTCCGAGATACGTGCTTACGACATGATGATGCCCAATGTAGCTCGTGCGGATATTCCCAATCACCGTGCGGCTTCTAGAACACGGGGACAGCCTCGGTCGCAGGGTATGCGCTTTTCCGAGTAGAAGTGGAGGGGACCGGGAGGCATATATTCCGGGTGGGCGAGCCAATCCTGTCGTTGGGGTCGAGCATGGCTCATCCCCCGTTTCCATGGGGTCATTGCTCCGGCCGACCAGGCACAGGATGACCTCATCGCAATGTACATGTAAGAGCCAAAGCTAATTTAAGCTGTCTTCTAACACCGCTCATCCTGCAGAACATGAG
>KV417292.1:252483-313351 GCA_001630345.1 Calocera viscosa TUFC12733 | reverse complement strand
CCCGGAGAGGGAGAAAAGAATTTGCATTGTCACTCGCCGCCATGTATAGACTCGCGTGGGGACGGCCGATGGGAACAGCAGAGCGGCCGCACTGCCCGATTTAGACGCCGTAGTTTAAAGCCACCGCTAGACGAGTTCAGAATACGTCAGTACATCTGTCGAAACTTTGGCCCAGTGACCATACGGCGGACCGGAGCGAGGTGCGCTGTTCGCGTCCGAACTGTAATTTTCGGGGTTGCTCCACCGACGCCCCTGTTACTGCCGGCAACCTTGACGCTCATTGGTGAACACGTCAATGTACGGCGCGAACGTCGCTCTCGCCCATTCATTCCTCACCATGCGGACACATTTCGGAAGTATTTTTCAAGTGCGTGTGGCGGTGATGTGACTTCCGTCTGCCTCCGCTCAGGGCACGAGGGCGTCCAAGGCCAGCGTACTTAAATGGTACCGCGGAGGCGACCCATTCTCTCCCCCCATCTTTCTGACCCCCGTCAAGCCAACCCACCAAGCGCCCCGCCCTACGGGTAGAGTCGCTGTGCTCAGAGTCGCTCCCCCGAACGACTCGATCAGAGAGAGACAAGAAGACTATCGCTCACCGACCCAGCGTCGATCTCGTTCGTGGTCTTTTATCTCCGCGCTTCGACATTACCCTTTTCTCTCGCATTTTCGCATACCTTTGCATCTACCCTACCATCCTCTTGCCAATACCCTCATAATCCGCCCAATCTCACCGCCACTCAACAATGGCTCCGCAATCTAACCCCAAGCCCAAGAAGGGCGCTCTCCTCAACGCTGTCACCAAAGGTAAGTACTGATCAGCATTTATACGGACCTCCCCTCTGACGCATGAATTAGGTGTTTCGAACCAGTTCCACAGCCTCCAGAAGCAAACCAGAACCTCCGCTCGACTTTTGGCCAAGAAGACACACGCCGTAGTGGCATCGTCCGCAGTCAACGACGACGTCGATATGGACGACCATGCCATGGCTGGTGCGCGTTCTAACAGGGCGCATGCTGCCAGTGCTGCCATCAAGAAGACCCTTACTGCCGTCGCAACCAAACTGAAGAGTGCTGGCCGCCGCAAGGAGAAAATGGGCGATATGATGATTATCGATCCGCCCCAAGCCCCGAATCTGCATGGTCAGCCGGTGTCGATCTCGCCGAACTCCTCCCGCACTCTCGTCAACCAGATCAACATCACGCACGGATACTACTCCAACCACTCATCCACCATTCCTTCCCTCACACCCTCCCCTGGTCCATCGCACGAAGTGGAGATCGACCTCTCGCCCCTGACCACCGCACCCCCCACCTCGGACGAGGAGGATGAGGAGATGCAGGATGCGCAGGACGAGGGCTTTAACTCGATCACGGCTTGGCGTTTCGACATACCCATCATCAACAATCCCATCATCGACAATCCCATCATCGACAATCCCGTCATCGACAATTCCATCATCAAAAGGGAATCCGTGACCCCGAAGCTGTCTGTCGACATCTCCGGCGATACTGTGATGGAAGATGCACTTACTACCCCGGCGCCTAAGTTTTCCCCTCCGGTTACTCCCCGGGCTCCTACGTTTTCGTCTCCCCTTACTACCCCGCCGTCTACGGCCCCCCCTACCCCACCGCCCGCGCGGAAGAGTCTCAAGATCCGCGTGAAGAATCCGACCTACGTTCTCCCTACTGCGATTCGGTCGCGAGCTTCTCTCAGGGTTCCCAGTACGATCTCCGTCGAGTCTTCCAGGCGTGACCAAAAGAGGGGTCGCGAGGAAAACAGCGAGGACGACACAGAAGGCTTGCCCAAGAAACGGCTGAAAGGATCTCACGAGTCCACTACGCAACCTGCGAACCTATCCGACATGTCTGGTGAGCGTGATTGCCGAGTTGTCCAGTATAAACGTTCTCACTTGTTCACAGTCACTCTAGACGTCATGGGAGAAGAACCTACTCCGCCTCTCGCCACGGATGATGACGATTGCTCTGTGCCTCAAGTTACAACTTCGCCCGATGTCACAAATGCCGTCACCGGCCCGCTCTCCACACCAGGCAAGAAGTCCGCCAAGGCGACGAAGCGCGAGATCAAAGCCTTACCCAAACGTCAAGGAACTGGGTCGAAGAAGCGCGGTCCGTGCATCGTCTGCGGACTCGACCGCGGCACGAAGTGGAAGCGTGAAGATGGCACGAAGAAGGATATTTGTCACGGGTGAGCATTTAGCCTCTGAAGGCGTGCTTTGCATCTAACATATCTCAACCAGATGTTTCGAGCGAGCTCTGAACAGAGATAGGGTCAAGGAGACAACTGCACAGGAAGATGATACGGCTAGCCGAAATATGCTTCCTGTTGCTATCGGACCCGCGTCAACTGTATCTGCTCCGTCGAACACGGTCGAGGCTCCGCTGAGCCAATCTACTCGAGCTGGGATGGATGGCAAGGTTGTAGAGACAATGGCGCCGCGTGATGCATCGACTGGTCAAGCCAAGCGCGCGGCTGCTGCTCAACCTCCGCCTATCCTATCAGCTCCTTTGGAGGCCGACGACTTTGGGAATCAACCTACGAAGTCGACGATGACTTATATTTCTTCTTTCCTCGGAAAACGGAAGGCGAAGGCGCCCGCTCGATATGGTGGGGCTATCGAGGATGCAAGCATTCTGGCGCGGCTGGGCGAGGAGGACGACGTTGCTGAATACGAACGGCAGGCGAAGAAACCGAAAACAAGAGACACTAGCTTGAAGTTCACCGTAAACTTCAGGAAGCAGACCGTGGAACGCAAGAGCCTGAAGACAAAAGAACAGAAACCCGGATCCAAGGCGTCCAACCCACGGTCACCGCGAGAGAAAACCAAGCCCACACGTATGTAGCCCTCCATAACCGCGGTGTCACAGCTCTGATTCCCTCTCGTAGCTGTCGAAAGTCGTGCTCCTCCAGCCGACCAGATCGTGGGTAACCACGATGTCGGTCTGCATCTCCAGGCGACTCGCTGCAGAGCCGCCGCGCTGAAAGACTACGAGCATCTGGCGTGCACCTCATGCATCCAGAAACAGTTCGCGAAGGATGACTGCAGATTCATCCATGTCAGGTCTTTCAATTACGCGATGGTATCTGAAGTGAGGGAGCATCCCACCAGCAAGAGCGGAGGGTCGAAACCGACGACAGCGCAAGTTCTCAAGGCCATCGATGGCCCATTTTTCCTGTCGAATACTGAAGAAGATGACGAGCTGACGTGGCGCTCGCAATGGAACATCGACTTCACACTGGCGAAGATCAAACCCCTTAAAGTATGCACTCTCATTCATTCATCCCGGTCTAACAGCTGCTCATCATTATGCCAGATGACGATATCGAAGAACATGATTCCAGTCCTGGAACGGGAACTGGAACATGCCGCGCAGGAGGGTGCTATCCGCCGCGCGAGGGATGTGACCCATAGGCGTTCGTGTGGTGTGTAATTTGGCTTTTGCGTGAGATGCAGACTAACGCAACCACGGCAGATGGGTGTCTGACGTCGATATTCTCTGGAACATACTTGTGCGCAAACTGTGGACGCGAGTATTGCTCCAAGTGCTGCAGCGAACTGAGGGCGGGAGACAAGCGGAACGTCAAATGCCAGGCGCCCAAGTATCATCAGGAGCAGCATCATTTCGAAGACTTCATCCCAGTCACCGAATTCATTATCTCCGAGCTCAAGGCGCACATCCTGGAGATGAAGAAGGAAACTGACTGCGACACGGATACCTCCATCTCCGCAGCCGCCCCCCTCGGAATGCCATCGACCACGGCGGTGGATCCGGACACAATTGTGGAGGTCGCAGCTGACGCTCCGAGCAAGTCTACCTGGTCACCTCCCGTTGATCCATCAGGCGTTGCCAGTCTTCCAGTACACGAATTCCATTATACGCAACTGGAAGAAGAGACGTTCCGGAAGATCTGGGCTCGCGGCGAACCCCTCGTTGTCAGCGGGGTGCTGGACAAAGCACAGCTGCAATGGACACCGCAATACTTCAAGGAGGAACACGGGACAGCCGCGTGCACCATTGTCGACTGCGACGATGACAAAGCGACGCACATCCCATCGACGGTGGCTGAATTCTTCAACGATTTCGGCGATTACGATGGTAGGGCGACCATTCTAAAGTTGAAGGTGAGGGCGCCGCAGCCCAGATTTGCGCGAATGCTCATGTTGATGTGTAGGACTGGCCGCCAACTTCCGAGTTCTCACAATCCTTCCCGGACGAGTACAAGGACTTCCACCGCTTTGTCCCGATGCCCAACTATACCAGACGCGACGGCGTGCTGAACCTCGCGTCTAATTGGCCAGTCAATGCGGTCGCGCCCGACATTGGGCCCAAGATGTACAGCGCACTCGTAAGTCCTCATCTGTTATTCGAGCCCAGACATAGACTCATTCCGGTGCAGGAGTCTAAGGAAACCCCCGGGGGTAAAGGCTCGACGCGGCTTCACAAGGACATGGCGGATGCCGTGAATGTTATGACGTACGCCGCACCAAAGGATGGCAGGGAAGGGTGTGCGGCGTGGGACATTTTCCGCGCTGAAGATTCCGAGAAGATTCGACAGTTCCTGAGAGAGGATATGTCATGCGAGGACGTGGATGGGATCCATGCCCAGTGCTTCTACCTTGACTCGGCGCTTCGCAAACAGCTGTTTGACAAGTACGGAGTGAAGTCGTGGAGGATCTATCAGAGGACTGGTGATGCTGTGTTCATTCCAGCTGGTTGTGCGCATCAGGTGAGGTTTATCCACATTTATTCACTTGCACAACAACTGATGCGAGTCCAGGTCTGCAATCTTGCCGATACCATTAAGATCGCCGTCGATTTCGTGTCCCCTCAAAATGTGGATCGCTGCGCACAGCTGACGACAGAGTTCCGGGCAATGAACCAAAAGAGGAAGTGGAAGGAGGATGTTCTCTCGCTGGAGTCTACGATGTGGTATGCATGGTTGTCTTGCCAAACTCAGGAGAAGCGGTTGGAGAAGGGGAAGGGGAGAGCGTCTGCTTGATTTTGCTGATTTTGCTGATATACATCTCGATCACCTCACATTTCATACCACAACATTGACCTTACTGGTCATATCGTTACGTTTTGCATTTTTCGTTTACCCTAATTTCGCATCATGTTTTGTACTCTTGTTGATGACCGCTTATTGCGCATTAGCACGTCGTATACTTGGTTGCAATTGATCCTGGATTCCTGCTTACGCTCAAGGCGGTGCATAAGACCTCTGTGGAGAAACTCGGCTTGACTCCTCGGCACGAGACTTGCGACGTCTCAACTTTGTTTCGGGCATTGCCAGCGCAGCAGGAACGGTTCCTGAACTGTACTCTCATCCGTCTATGTCCGCCTACTGTGCGGCGTTGATCTGCGTGTGTCTCCCATTTGTTGATCCGGACTCAAACTCGACGTGGTCTCAATCGGCCCTGCGAATTCAAGGAACGCGTTGCACGAGTTACCGCGGCAAAGGATAGGATCATGTTGCGCCTGCATGTCTGCAGTCGTCCAGCACATTCCCGAAAGAACAGGTACATCGCATGACCTTGCCATATCAAGTAAACTCACCAATACATTGAGGTAGCGAGCAAAGGGTTTATCTCGCTTCGACCTAAGAAGTTCCTACGACTTCACTGTATTCTCTCCGGAAGAGCGAGCCGCCATCTGTTTCTCTTGCCCCCACGATTCTTTACCCCAACTTTCAGTCTATTCGCAGAACGACGAAGTGTACCCTTCGCGGGACGCCGATTGATATCCCGATGCTGCTGTCCAAACCCGTGGGTTTGCTGGTGCCTAAGGAGGCTTCCCAACGAATCGGCCCTTTGTTATGCCGATTATCTAGTCTCAAGCCGGCACAGCGTGCGCCCGCGATCAAGATTTACTGATGCCTTCTCTACTGTCTGACGAAACTGCAGGTTGGCGGACCAAAATCAACCGAGGATGGGCGTTGGAGCAATGGTGCAGGATGCAGAATGAAACTTCAGGAACATCGGTACCTTCGTCTGCTGAATGCATCTTCCATGTACTTCTCTTGCTGAGGGTGCGTCGACCCCATGACCAGTGCAGCGGACATGAAGAAGCGAATCACCATTATCAAACCTAACAAGAAACAATCCTACAAGGCGGCCTCGTCAGAATGTACGTTCCTTGACTATCGCGAAACCAGCTAGTATATGGATGCGTTGGGGTATTACCCTGTTTAGCGCTTTTGAGGAGTCCAGTCGATAGCTCCGCAGTTCACGATCACGCAGTCGGGACTGACATCGCCTGGAGCAGACCCACAACCCTCGATTTTATGGACGACATCCATGCCTTCCGCAACCTCCCCGAATACGACGTTCCGATTATCGAGATGGCCTGACCAGGGCAGTGTCAGCTACTGATCCCGCCGGAGCATAGTCGGCAACATACTTGTCTTTTGGCAACAGATGTAAAACTGCAAAGGCACCCATCAGCTCACTTGGGCGGCTATTACACCTGTTCCTACGAACCTGTGATGCGTTGCTATTTGGACCAGTGTTTGCCATTGCGATAAGACCTTTCTTTGTATGCTTGTACTTGAAGTTTTCGTCCCTGAACCGAGGGCCGTATATCGATCGTCCACCCGTACCGTCGCCAGCTGGTGGATCAGACAATGGGGATTCATGGCAATGTACAGGCAAGAGAGATAGACGCACTAGTAAAGTCTCCGCCTTGTATCATAAAGTTAGGGATGCAGCGATGAAACTTAGTCCCTTTGTATCCAAACCCGTGTACACCACGCGCAAGCTCCATGAAATTTCGGCAGGTGATCGGCAGGTCCTTCGAGAACAGACGGATGATGATACGTCCGATAGCCTCACCACCCATCTCGACATCAAACTGATCAGAGTCACCATGCATACTTCAGGAAGATCTAGTAACTTACAAAGACGTAGGTGTACGTGGGTGTTGGTGGACGAGGAGGAGCCGTTGACGTTGAAGCGTAAGGAGATCTGCAGGGGTGGAATGCGCTTAGCGAAGCAAAGCAAAGTCCATCACATTACCCACGACATTTTGATCAGAGAGCAATCAATACAAGGTGATGTACAAGATAGACAGTCCTGGTGACGAGCAGGGGAGCTAGTACGCGTAGGAGGTTAGACGCTTTATAGGGGAGTTTGGACCGCGGGAAGGAAAGAATCCCCCGATTCGCAGGGGCATGATTAGGGAGCGGGGCCACGCGGGGACAAGGAAGTCGGCATCATGCCTCGAGGCCTAGGCAGGGTGCCAGGTGGGTGCCAGATGCGAGGTGTCAATGCTGAGCTGTTGTTGCCGCGCTAACGTCACACTGTGAAGCTGAAGGATGCTTCGGCGGCCATAGTAGGGCAATACGGGTCCGGGAAGTCACGGCAAATATGTACCCCTGATCGCTTCACAAGCTACACGAGGCAGGTCGACCGTGCGATGCCCTGCGAAAGAGTCATTCTGAATGACACCGTTAGAGCGGGGTGGAGCGACAGGGCGTGCTTTGATGGCAGATTAGAGCTCAAACAATGGGAGAATGTATTGTCGGTCTGATGCTGATTGATGCCTGATAGCGGAGTATATAAGGCGAGGCGAGGCGAAATTCCCTAGAGGCGAATAGGACCGGACTGCCAAATAAAGTCACTGGGAGAAGCGAGGCAGCCGCAAGGCTACGAGCACGCTGCGCAGTACGTAGATAGCAATAGATACCTGAAGCAGGCGCATTTTCTGTGCGGTTTCCCACGTCCGGGGCCATGATTGACCTAGTGACGAAAGGTGTAAATGCAAGTTCCGCGGATTGATTGCGTTTCTCTTTCGCATGTTGATCTCTCAGCCTGGGCAGCCGGCGCTAGAGCGGACGACGGTCAAAGTTCCGGGCGATTAACCTTGTCGAGATTGGTTGCTCCGAGACAATGGGTCTGCATTTCCTTTTACCGCTCAAGAACCGCGACCGTGGGTCTGACGGGCAAGCTGGAAGAATGCTTCCTTTCGAGACCCAAACGTGCCAAAGGTCCCGCCCGGCTTGAATTTGCGTGCGCGCGTCGTGGGACGGTTTTGAGCGGCTTGCCCCCACACAACCACCGTGGTTGAGTGGGCGGGTTCACGCGCATCGTATACCTGAATAGACAAAGATTGAGCAGTTCAACATCTACCTATAGCCCAACTAAACAGACGCGGTCTCGGTTCACCTCATCACAGCGGCTTGATTAGACGGTGTCTAACCCGAATTGTCGATGGGATTTGGTCCGTGCGCCATGTGGCCGAGTCTGGATTGTCTTGCTGTTTCGTGCGTGGACGCGCCCTCTCCTTCTCTCTCAGTCACAACCACTGTCCCTCAAACCGTCTTGCGCGCTTCTCACGTAAAGTGGGTTACACGCAAGCGCGAATCAAGTGGACTGCCAAGCGTGGTTGTACACTTCTCACTAAGTTCGTTTCTAACCGCTTGCTTTGTTATGATGCCGAGCTCTGACACCGCTTTCCTTCTGCTTCTTTCCTCGCCGCTTTCCTTAAACCATCATCATCACTCTCACAGGTCTCCACCCACCCTCAATCCGCACTTGGCTCTCTCGAAGCAGTCGCGACCTAAACGCGTGCACTGCATTACTGGGGGCGTGAGGTAAGATGACTTCGTACTACCCGGCGCCAGCCTATCCCGCGCCAGCCGGCGAGCAACCCTACGCCGGCGCGTATCCACCTCGAGAGTGGGACAGGGAGTACAGGGGCGGTGGATACGGAGCTCATTATGATGATTACCGTGGACGAGGACGGAGTCGGAGCCCAGACGATCGTGAGTCAGATTCTCACTACCTGTCGCAGCCTTGTTTGTTGACGCGCAAGCAAGGTGGGCGGGGACGACGTCGCTCTTTGTCACCGTATGGTCGTGGCGAGGATCGGTATGATGCGAGAAGCTCCAGATACGATGACTTTGGTGTGTACACAATGTCTAATGGAGACGCCGCGCTTATTCCGCTCCAAGGACGTCATTCGCCACCACGAGGTTACGGCGGCTACGACCGTCGCGGACCTGGTCCCACCGATCCATTTGCTGGCGACTTTCCCGTATCCTTCAAGCATTACTGCGATTGGTCTCGCTACACGAATCCTGACGTGGAAATCGAAATCAGGGCAGAGATTGAAAAGGAGCCCGTGGTGGAGGGTGTGAACGAGGACCGTGGGCGCAGAGTATGGACTAAGCGATACGAGGCGTATAAGAAGGAGCATCTTCAGGTCGTCGTATGTCCCAATCGTTAGGGTTTGCAGTGACCTAGCTAATCGAGGATGCAAGACGCGGCGAGTTTTCAACTATCACAAGGGTTCTTCGTGGTTTATCGAGCGCTATGATCCTTCACCGGAATACCTCTCGCAACGAACACGAGTGCGGTTCGAAGGCTGGACTGGCAAGCCCGATGCCTTCTTGCACGAACTCGAAGAGGGCAAGTGTGACCCGGAGCTGACGCTGGACCCACCTACGGCGCCTGAGGAAGAAGCGGAGCACAAACACGAGAACGGCGTGAAGGACGAGCACGAGGATGTCGGAATGGAGGGCGAGCAGGCCGCCAAGCCAGAGAGCGAAGACCTCGTCAGCCCTCTGAAGGAAGAAGCGGGGGAGGAGAAGCCGGATGTTGCTGAAGAATCCAAGCCGGAGACGAACGGTGCCGGTGGCGATCGGCGTGGCAGGGACAGCAAGCCACGAATACCACCCGAGCTTTCGGTCGATGTACAACCTGAAGGCAATCAACTGTTGATCCGTACTATTCCTCCTGCTCTTCCAAGAGACAAGATCGAAGAGGTCTGCAAGGGTGTGGACGGCTTCATCTATCTCGCATTGGGTGATCCCCAGCCAAAGAAGAGCTTCTATCGTCCCGGTTGGGTCAAGTACAATGACGAGGCAGATATGGCCGCTGCAGTTGCGCATTTCAGCTCTCAGCGGGTAAGGACGTGTGCGTTCAGTCACAGAACTTCACTGACACCGCAGTGCAGATTGATGGCTTCACCATGCACGTCGTACACAACACCCAGCCGTACCCTTCCCGCGTCCGCGTCGCCCCTCCCATCTCCAACAAGCCTGAGCGTATGCGGCTCGATTTGCAGAACATCAAAGAGTTTTCAGGCGTGCTGGAAACAGAATGGGAGGCGACGAAGGCAAAATTGAAGGCTGATCGGAGAGAAGCCAAGAAAAAGGCGGCTGAGGCAGTGGCTGCCGAGCGCCAAGAGGGAGATGTGAATATGGACGACGAGCCCAAGAAGGAGGAGACGGTCAAGGAAGAGGAAGAGCTAGAAGTTGAGGACGAGGAGCCATTTAGAGGGACCGAGAAAGTCGAAAAGAGATTCGAGATGCTTGTGCAGCAGCTGCGTGAGAAAGCTCAGGAGAAGGCCGGCGACGGCGAGCTTGACCAAGAAGAACTTGAAACTGCTGAGGTGAGACTGGCCCGCCGAATGCGACATATTCAGGTTCTTACGCATCATTGCAGCTGCGCCTTGAGCTGGACCTGTGGTTGAACTACCTGCGTGGAGCTTTCAACACGTGCTACTACTGTGCTCTTGTCTGTGATCATGTTGAGGCACTTCAGCGGAAGTGTGTGAAGCACATCCGCATGCCATACGTGAAGCCGACTGCGATGGAGGAAGAGGCAGAGAGGGAGGGGTTGAAGAAACGGGGACCTGCAGGTACGTTCACAGACTATTTGTTTTAGATGCCCGCTAATCGAGGTCTCAAGATGATCGTTGGGTTGAATGGCTTGATCTGAGGGTGGGGCTCCTGCTGAAGAAGCCTGAAGTCGACCCTGCCGACTATGGCGGAATCAACTATGATGCGGAAGTTCACCGACTTGTCATGCCTCACGTACAACAAGAGGACGAGGGCAAGTACAGGTGTAAAGTCTGCACGAAGCTCTTCAAGGCTAGCAACTTCGTCGAAAAGCATGTGTCTAACAAGCACGCGGAGCTGCTCCAGGAGCAGTTGGATGTTGTAAGTGGTTATCTACCGCTACACGCAATTAGGTATTAACGACGTCATCCAGATTCCTTTCATCAATAACTTTGCTCTCGATCCTGTTCACCTCACTCCACAACAGCACACATCTGCCTTCACTCAGCCGCCGCGCCGTGATACCAGGCAAGATGTCAAGGATGATCGTGCGATGCCTCTGCGGATGGACGATCCTCGTGCTTATTATGCCGGTGGATTTCCTGCACCGGGGTATGGGCCGACGTTCGCGACGCCTGCCCAGTGGAGCGAGCAGCCATATTTCGATCCACGTCGTTCGCCTGTGTACGAATTCGGCGGGGAGGGAGGTTTCCCTCGTCCGATTCTACCTCAAGGACTGCCTGCCAAGCCGACAGGTGTACTTGATATGGGCCGGGATATCCCAGGGGATCGACCCCGCAGAGTCGGACCCGGAGGCCCCGCTCCACCCATGCGCCGCTCTCCGCCTCCGAACGCAAAAGAGGATCCGCGTGCACGGGCAGGCCGGAAGGTGTCGTACAACGACATGGACTCCGTCGCGGAGGGTGATGTCGAGCTGCAGTACTGAGGGAAAAAACCATATGTGTCCACTAATCGATTCTTCCATGTAGCCATCCTATTTGAGACCCGGTCTGAACTAGTGCGAATGTTCTTTAGGCTAGTTAGTCGCATCTGTGCAATGACATGCTTTGATAATGCCGCGTGCAGACCATAACAATTGAGGTGACGTTGAAAGAGGCGCCCTCGACCTCACTGCGAGCAGAACGCCACCGCGCCTCACGTCGAGCGCCCACCATCAGCAGCTGCTCGTTTATCATCTCGTCCCCCTTCCCCATTCACCACTCCTCGTCCGGCAAACCATGTCCTTCCTTACCCAACCCATGTTCGGAGTGACCAACGCGGGGATGTGCACCGTCATTTCTATCTTCGGGGCCGTGATTCTCGCCGCCGTTCGTTCTCCCTCCCCTTGTCGTCCTTCCCCACAAACTAACGCGATCGCAGTTCGGATGGATGTTTGACCACAACGTGCGCGTTCCTCAACCCACGCCCTATATCAACCTGATCTGATCAATCGCCCTTTTCATATGCAGTACGAAGCCGTGATGGGGAGCACTAGAGACCCGGAGGATGGGCACGCCGTCGCCAAGACGCTCTACGTCGCTGCGCTCGTGTACGCCGCGCTCGTCGTCTTCTGCAGCTGTCAGGTACGTGCATCCTCTCCGCCGCTCTGCCGCAGTATTGACGGTTGCGCAGATGGGACTCGGGGTGAGGAAGAGCCGAGGTGCGATAAGCATATAAGGGGGTTTGGCACCTGCGCTCTGAGCAGGGGCAGGTCTGCCAAAGCTGTAGAGCATGTTGGATACCGCGAGGAGCTGTATCGTTATTCACAACCGGTCTAATATCACCCTGTGCACGGGCCCGGCGCGTGGTGAGCATGATCATCGTGAATATTATGGATGTAACTGGGTATCGGTTTCGTAAAGTGACAGCATCGTATCAAAGGAACACAGCGAGCGCAGACAACAGTGGGGAGAAGATGGAATCAGCCGAGAGGAGTGAGCGTGAACAACGGAGGGGCTGCTGATTACCAGTCGCCGCCATCGTCCCCACCATCATCCCCGCCGTCGTCTCCACCATTGTCCCCGCCGTCGTCCCCGCCGTCGTCCCCACCATCGTCCCAGCCATCATCCCCTCCGTCGTCCCCATTGTTCCCATCATTGCCATCGTCCCCATTGTCTTCGACATTGCCGTCGTCACCGTTGTCGCCATCGTCGTCGTTGTTGTCGTCCCGGTCCCCATCGTCGTCTCTGTCGTTCCCGCCGTCCCCGGCATCTCCCCCGTCCCCGGCATCCCCACCATCACCTCTGTCTCCGCCATCCCCATGATCCCCGCCATCCCCATGATCTCCTCCATCACCACCATCACCATGATCCCCCGCCTGGCCCAGCATATCTCCCAGCAGCAGACCACCGATAAGCCCAGCCCCTCCAGCGAGCAAGGGGTTCGTCCCGCCGCCCTGCCCCGCAGGAGCCTGCTCTTCGACGATGACGACGGGCCTCTGCTGGGGCTGGGGCGTGGGCTGGGGCGGGTAGTAGCCGGGTCCTGCCGCCGGCGGCTGGGAGTACGGCCCGGGAAGGTGGGCGTACTGTCCAGCAGGGGCGCCGTACTGTGCGGCGGGAGGGCTGTACTGTCCAGCGGGAGGACCGTACTGTCCAGGTGGAGCCGCGTACTGTCCAGGTGGAGCCGCGTACTGTCCAGCGGGAGGGCCGTACTGTCCAGTAGCGCCCTGCTGCCCAGGGGCAGGTCCATATCCCTGCCCTCCGTACCCTCCTCCCGGCGTCCCATATTGTCCCTGCGGCCCGGGTGCGTGACTCTCATGATGCTCATGGTGGAACAAGCGGCCGAAGAATCCGCGCTCCTTCTGTTTCTCCCCCTGTGGCTCCGGCGGCGGCGGGCCAGCGGGCGGGAGGTACGTCGGCTTAGGCAAGGGGAGGATGTCGTCTGGGTGGTTCCAGGAGGGCGTGGGGGGCTGCAAGTGCGTGTTGACGTAGAACCAACGCTTGTAGTTCTGGTCGTATTGGGCGACCCAGCCCGGTGGGAGCGGCCTGGAGCGCGGTCAGCAGCGGCCCGGGGGAGAGACGTGAGTGTGTGTAAGGGTACGCACCTGTTGTCCGGGTTGGAGGGCGGGGCGGAACTCATGTTCTCTTGTGGGTGGTCGTATCCGTTGAACTTGGGCGAACCAGGACTAACAGGAGCGGTTCTTATATACCTTGGAGCAACTGGCATGTGGCAAGAGGCATGAGTCACTAGACGAACGTGGCCTTTGGCCGCCTATGTCCATTCAGCACAGCGAGCACTTGTACTTCAAGTTGTCACATTCCCGGGCTGGCCTGAGGAGCACGCGGCGGAGAATGATGCCAAGCCCGATAGTAGTACTACTAGTGTTATAACCATGAGGGTCAGAAGCTGCCGACGAAGCCCCATCGCTGGCCCGTCGTTAGATAGGACCAACAAGGGGGTTTGACGCCGGAGATATGAGGTAGTGGAGCAGAGCAGGAGGGCTCACTGTGTTCTGATGTTGTAGGAACCGATCACGGGGGCAATGAAATGTTACGGTAATGAACAATGACTGGTATTTCATTTTTCCTGATTGATGAAAAGCATGATATCAAAGTGCATACAGTGACCGCAGACCACAGACCACAGTGCAGAGGAGAAAGCAGAGCCATCAGCGACAGAATTGCACAGACACAGAAGCAGCAAGAGAGAGAGGGAGAGTGTCTAGCTTCGAATCCGCCAGCGGAGCCTGCGGGGGCCGATCACCAATCGCCGCCGTCCCCACCGTCCCCACCGTCCCCTCCGCCATCTCCCCAGTCCCCGCCCCCATCTCCTCCATCACCGTGATCACCCGCATTACCGATCATGTCCCCTATGAGCAACCCGCCGACCAGGCCAGCCCCACCAGCGAGAAGGGGGTTCATCCCGCTGCGCGCGGGTGCAGCAGGCGCTGCTTCTTGGATGATGACTGGCGCGGGCTGCGGCTGGGGCGGGTAGTACCCGGCGGGCGGGGGCGCATAGCCGTACTGTCCGGGAGGAGGGCCGTATTGACCTGGAGGGGGCCCGTACTGTCCAGGAGGAGCACCGTACTGGCCGGGCGGAGGACCGTATTGCCCAGGGGGCGGTCCGTACCCCTGCTGTCCGTATCCCTGCCCGTACCCTCCCTGCGGCGGGTACCCTTGCCCGCCATACCCTCCCTGAGGCGGGTATCCCCCGCTGGGCGGGTAGTGTCCCTGAGGCGGTGGGTTGCTAGAGTGACCGAACCAGCCGCGCTCGCCCTGCTGCGCCGGGGGCGCGCTGCCGTACGCCGGGGGCGAGGGGGAGTGGGAGTAGCCCGGCGAGGGCGGGTGAGCGGGCGCACCGTACGCCGGGGAAGGGGCGATGTCGTCTGGATGTTTCCAGGATGGGGTGGGCGGCTGGGCGTGCGTGTTGACGTAGAACCAGGTCTTGTAGTTCTGGTCGTATTGGGTCACCCAGCCCGGGGGGAGGGGCCTGCGGGGTCAGTCAGCACAGCACCGGGAGGAAGGGAGCGGAGAGGGAGACGGACCTCTTGTCTGGGTTTCCAGAGTCAGACGGCGGGGGAGCGTAGCTCATCGTCGTCTAGGTGGTGGTATCGAGTGGAAGAGTGGTGACGGCCAGCAAGGGAGTCTCTTATATGGCGTTGCGTTGTCACAGACCCGGCCCCGAACGCGTGACGTGGCCTTCAACGAGGCAGATGGGACCACGGGCGGAGACTATTGTCAGCCCCGACAGTTCCGATAGGGTCAGAAGCACATTCGATAGCCCCATTGTTGAATAGCGACCAAGGGAGACTGACAAAGGCGCCGCGAGGCAGGGGAGAACGCCAAGCCAAGCACGGGCACGGGCCGACAAATCCTCCCCCGGGTCTGCGGCTCGCTTCCTCTTTCTCCGAGACCCACAAGTACAGGTGCTAAGAGGCGACTTCCAAACCCGGACTGGGGACTGTGCAGCGCCGCCTCTCCCGCATGGCGACATCGCGTATACTATGACTATGACTCCAACGATGTTAGCGATCCCGTTCTCTTGCCCGCCTGCTTGGCACGGCGTTGCATAGCACTTCTTGTTTTCCGAAAGATCTAGAAAGAGTCTACCAATACACGTTTTCCGGCCCCACTCCAAGTGGCCGCAGCTGCGCATCGCCGCTCAGAACTGCGCAACAGCCTGTCCATCACCGCGCTGATCGGACCCGGCGGCCCAGACAAGCCGGCCGGTCGTCCTGTCCGTCAGCCGCTGGATGATCTGGCCTCTCCCGAGCATGCCCCTGCCAAAGCCCGCCACGCGCCGGGCATCGTGTCCCATCTCTGTTGCATGAACACAAGTCAGTACCTTGCCAATTGTCACGGTGGACATGGGGAGAAGACGCACCCCGCAGCTTCTCCAAAGCCTCGTCCGTGATCCCCTCTTCAAAGTATACGTCGCTGTTGACATCCCCGACCTCTCCCCTGCCCTTGACGCCCGAGTCGGGCGAGCCGGAGGAGATGCAGAACCTAGGCGCGTCCATCGCCGCCTGCATCGTGTACCCCCTCAAGGCATTCAGGAGCACCTGCACATGCCCCTGGGGCTGCATGAACCCGCCCATGACGCCATAGGAGAGGAAGAGCTCCCCCCCGCGCAGCGCCATCGCGGGGATGATGGTGTGATAAGGCCGTTTCCCGCCCTTGAGCTCGTTCGGGTGACCCTTCTCCAGCACAAAGTTCGACCCGCGATTCTGGAGCGTGAACCCACATCCGTGCGGGATAGCGCCCGTGCCAAAGCCGGCGTAGTTCGACTGGATATAGCTGCACGCGTTCCCCCACTGGTCGGTCACGGATAGGTACACCGTATCGCTCGAATTGGCAGGGTAGCCATGCTTGATCACCGGGTTCTGCTTTGTCGGGTCGAACAGCTCGGCCCGCTTGGCCAGGTACGGCTTGGACAAGAGCTCCTTAACGGGCACATGCTCGAACTCGGGGTCGGCGACGTAGTACCTGCTGTCGGCGAACGCCAGGCGGAGCGCCTCTACGAGCGCGTGGAGGTACTCGGGCGAGTTGTGCGGCAGCGTCAGTATGTTCGGGATCTTGCCGCTCTCCTGCATCGCGTCGAGGATGCCGAGCGCGAGGAGGGCAGTGATCCCGCCCCCGTTCGGCGGGCACTCGTACACCGTCACACCGTCCTCGCCCCCGTACGTATAGCTGATCGGCTCGACCATCGACGTCGAGTGCGCAGCGAGGTCCTCGAGCTCCATCACGCCCCCCTTGGCCTTGACGAGTTTGACGATCTCCTCTGCGACACGGCCCTTGTAGAACCCGTCCTTGCCCTTCTCCACCACCTCGCGGAACGTCTTTGCCAGATCCGGGAACCGCATGATCTCTCCCGCCATGGGTGCGCGCCCGTTGAGCAGCATCGCGTGCGCATCGGGGGAGGCATTCTTGATCAGGTTCTCGCTCCGTTTCCAGGCGTTTGCATGCAGCTCGCTGACGGGAACGCCTTCCTCAGCCAGCCGGATCGCGGGCGCCAGCACATCCGCCAGCTTCAGCGTTCCAAACGTCGCTGTGGCGTCGACCCACCCGGCAGCCGCGCCGGGCACGGTGACAGAGTTGATGTCCGTGAGGGGGATCGCGTTGCCTGTGATGCCCCGAGAGCGCAGGTACTCGACGGACAGCTTGGCAGGCGCATGTCCGGAGGCGTTCATCCCTTTCACCGTCTTGTCCTTGGCATTGTAGAATAGGCAGAAGGCATCACTGTGCAACGGTCAGACGGAGCCTTTGGGTTACATGGTGGAGGCTCACCCGCCAATACCGGTGCACGACGGCTCCGTAACGTTCAGCGCCGCAGCGGTCGCGACGGCAGCGTCAGCTACCTCGGTATGTCAGCATCTCACAGTACAACACCGTGGGAAGCACGCACCAGCATTTCCACCCGCCTTGAGGACCTCCAAGCCTGCCGCGCTCGCGAGCGGTTGGGTGGACGAGACGATTCCCTTTGCAGAGTAGACGACAGAGCGGCGGGAGTTGAACCGTGCGAACTCGACGTCTGGCGGGCCGTAGGTGAGCTTGTCCCAATTCCAGCCTGTCATCGTGTTCTCTGCAGGTAACGAAGGGGTGGAGGAATGAGCGGGATGGGTGCAGAGGAGGGCGAGGTGGTCGCCGGTGGATATGTACAGATGGGCGGCGGAGGACGGCGAAGCTGAGGGGAAGAGGGATTCAACAGGCTACGCTGGTGGGCTAATGTATTCGCTCCATGCACGCGGTCAGGGACGGAGTGGGGAGAGGGCCGAGCCGACAGGGCCGACCACCCCGTGCCACGTTCCTCCTCTTGCGGAGCAGAGCGCCCGCTGTCTTGCCGCGCCCACTGTCGCACGACCGGGGCGCCGGCATAATCCTGCTTATCTCGTATCGTAAGCAGCGGCATATGGATGCAAACCCGTCAGATAAACGCCCTCCCTCCAGCTTTCCATTAATAATGATGAATACACCACGGTTTGTAAGCACCCAACCTGCCAGAGTGGGCAGCACTTGCTCATCTCCCATCCTGAGAGCCGTTATCGCCCGGGCCGGCGCTGGTCCCGTTCAGAACCCGCGCGCCGGCAAAGCGTTTGGCGATATTGGCAAGCGGGCCAGCGCCGGGACTACTCGCTTGGGGTAAAGATAGCACTCCTCCACCTGCCCTTCGGGACAGCTTACCTCCATTCTGTGTCAGGCCAGCGGGAGAGTGCTGTGCTGCAAGGGTGGGAGGAGAGAAGGACCGGCATTTCATTTACGAAACCACGTGAGAGAAGCGTCATCGACCCTGACTGGCGGCTTCTTGGTTCTTCCTCCTCCTTATCCATGGCCAGCGAACCCATGCAACACAATACCGTGCTGTACAATAACCCCAGACGATGGCCCCCATCCCCTCGCGGCCCACAGTGCTCGTCACCGGCGCATCGCGCGGCATCGGCCTCGCGATCGTCCGGATCCTCCTGGACGACTTCCACGCCAAGGTCGTCACTATCTCGCGCAGCATCAGCCCGGAGCTCCAGGCGCTAAAGGACCAGTATAAGGGCGATGTCCTGCTCGTGCAGGGGGATGTGTGCGCCGTCTCCCCACTTTCATTATGGCCGACCAGAGATTGATATGCATTCCTGGTGCAGGACCAAGCCCGAGGTCTCCGAGGAAGCGCTCAAGCAAGCGCCCTCGCCCACCGCGCTGATCCTGAATGCCGGCCTGGCCGACCTCGCCCCCGTAGCGACGACAGACCGAGCACACTGGCTGCGCACGTTCGACCTCAACGTCTTCTCGCTCATCAACACGCTCGTTCCTGCCATCCCGGCGCTCAGGCAGAACGCGGGCAGGGTGGTGTTCGTCAGCAGCGGCGCGGCGACGGGGAACACGGCCGGCTGGGCAAGCTATAATGCGAGCAAGGCTGCGCTCAACTCGCTGTGCCGGTGCGTCCTGCTCCCACCTCCTTGCACCCTCTCCCACTGTTCCATTCCATATCACCCTTCCCCAGACCATTTCCCCCCAAGCCCAGCTAACACCCCAACAGGACATTCGCGAACGAAGAACCGCTCATCTCCTCTTTCGCCGTCCGCCCGGGGATGGTCGACACGCCCATGCAAGCTGCGATCCGGACCGAAGCCTCCAAAGGGCTCATGAAGCCAGACGAGCACCAGCGGTTTGTGGATATGCATGCGGCGGGGAAATTGGTCAGGCCGGAGGAGTCGGGCTATGTGAGTGCTTGCTTTGTTTGGTCAGTCGGTGGGACAGGGGCTGATAAGACGCAGGTGCTCGCTGCGCTCGCGGTGAATGGGTCGAAGGAGCTTAGCGGGCAGTTCTTGACTTGGAACGGGCCGGAGTGCGCGGCGTACATGCGCAAGTGAGCTGCCCAGCATCCCCGGAACCGGTGGACCAAAGGAGATCCGAGAACATCGCAAGCGAATGACCAAAGAGGACCCGATCGGATTTGTATGGGTATAGGGTATGAAGTATTACACACCAGGTAAACTGTACATTAGGGTATCGTGCCTTTCCGCCATGGTAGCAATGAGTGTTTGGCCAGCGCAGCGTCTAGCCCAGAGGGCATCCAAATCGCAAGATGGGAGGTGCTGCGCGGCTTATCTAGTTCATGAGTTTGTCGTTGCTGGGTATCCCCGCCTCCTTGCCTGACGCGCTCACTCCGTTCGCTCTCACTCGGGCTTCCAATCCCCCCTAACCCAATCGACGACCGTCCTGAGCCCTGATGCGTTCCTCAGCAGGGCGCTCCCGTGCCGTCCCTCGGGGTCAAACAAGCACCCCTTCGTCACTCCATTCTCCACGAGGTACCTCCGCACCCTTTCCGTATCCACGATCGCGTCTTTCCCGCCAAGGACGACGAGAAACCGCTGTGCGTCGCGCGCGTGACAGATCTCCTCAAACCAGAGGATGTTGTTGCTCCATACGAAATGGCGCTGCAGGGTGTTGGCCACGCCGAGCTCTGCACCGACAAAGTACCACATGAGGAGCTCGAGCGCGCTCGTCGGCGAGCGGTAGACAAAGTTGTAGCATACGTCGCCCTCCCAGAGGCAGAACGTGACCGGGTCGACGAAGCACGAGCGGCGCAGGAGGGAAGGGTGATCCTTCATCATCCATGCATGCGCGATCGTCCCGTTCGAGTGGCTTAGGAAAACGACGCCGCCGTTGCCCTTCTCGTCGGGGGCGAACCCGAGCGCATCGATCGCAGCCTTGACGCTGGCGACGGTCTCGTCCCTCCCTGGCGGGGAGAGATGGCGCGGGTGGAGGATATCCTGTGAGATGTGCGGCTGGAGTGGGATGAGCAGCGGGTGCGTCGTCAGCTCGCTCGCAAGGTCGTGCAGCAGGTTCTTGTACTGCATGAGCCCCACGCCCAGGCCGTGGAAGAGCACCACCGGGGCCTGCTTTGGGTCCTTCCGGCCCTGCTCGGGCGTCCACCCCTCGGGAACCCGGACGAGGAACTCGATCTCCCCGAACGTGGTTGTCCGGAACCCGTGTTGCAGCTGATACCACGCGCGCACGCTCCAGCTCAGCAGCGCTACGAGCAGGTACATCAGCAGTGGCCGGCCCCACACCGAGATCGGGTCCATCGTCAGTCGCAGAGGGACGACGGACATCGCTCCCTCGGGCAGGATGGTCCCGGAACGCCGCTCGATAAGCTCAAGCGCTTCGTAGAGGATCGTACGTTGCGT
Source organism: Calocera viscosa TUFC12733 (assembly GCA_001630345.1). NCBI lineage: Eukaryota > Fungi > Basidiomycota > Dacrymycetes > Dacrymycetales > Dacrymycetaceae > Calocera > Calocera viscosa. Next base: position 292,652 of record KV417292.1, on the reverse strand, counting down.
CGGGGAGGCGAGGCAGTCGGATAAGGGCAGGTCGAAGCAGCTCCACGCCAGCCAGGTGAGCATCGATTCCCTGGTGATCTTGTCCCAGGAGACCTTCCTGAACCTGCAGCAACGAGCAACGAGCAATGAGAATCAGCAGAGCTCCGCGCTCAGCTCAGGGGGAAAGACGTACCACGTCCGTATCCGATCCCGAAAGTCCACTGCGCGGGGGTCGTCCTCCTTCAGCCGCTCAACGTGCTCCATAGGCGAGTCAGGGCGGGCCATGTCCCCCTGCGCGAGGGCATCCGGGGCTGCGGTTGCAGGATCGGATGCGGAGGCGGGGGCGGGGGAAAGCCCAGCCTGCAGGACGCGGAGGTACATAAGCCTGAGGGTGGCAAGGTCGTCTGGCGTGCTTGGGCGGAGAGGCTGGATGGAGCGTGCGAGGTGCGCGTGGTAGATGCTGAATATTGCCTGCGGAGAATCAGATGTCAGATGTGAGCATAAAGGTGCCGGGAGCGGGTGCGAACCTCAACCACTGCCCAGCCTAGCAGCGCCCGCCCGCCTGCAGTGCTCGGCGGGCCATATACGAGCGAGCGGAGGAGGAATGCCCAGCTTAGGGGTGTGAGTCCCCAGACTGCTATGACGCCTAGGAGGGCGATGTAGAATCCTGAAGTGCGGGCGGGGCGCAGGTGGGGGATGTACGACCGGTCTCGGGGGGACGGGGACATCGGGTGGGTAGTGGAAGGGTGGCCGCTGTGGAGGGAGGTGTGCGCTGTACGGTGTGGGTGTGGAAGGAGGTGTGTGTGCGGTGGGGATTAGTGGGCGGGCGAAGGATGATATTAATGGTGTTTATAGCGAGAGAGAGAGAGAGGTGGACCGTTGAGCAAGCAAGGCAAAGCAAAGCTGATAATAAGCCGAACCCAACCCTTTCCCACACCGCCTCGCTATCGCTTTTTTCACGTGCATGACGCATCAGTCCAGCCATTTACGTCACTGAAGGGGACACATTCCGGACGGTCCTTCCCGGCTGGCACAAGCCTATGCATGAATATTCACAACACAAGACAATGATAACATATCAACACCCTCCCGCATCTCGCTACATATCTCGCACCCCAGCAATGAACATCGATATCCTCCAGAGCCCCCAGTGCGCCGCTTATCGCCCCATCAACACCCAATCTCCCAATCTCCCATCAGAGCCGCGCTCCGACATCTTCCAACCCCACAGCTACCAGATCCCAGCGCACCTGCGCACCTACGCGCCTGCGGGGACTGCGCATCTGCGTAGCTCCCTGTTGCCTGGTGGGGAGGCGTCGGCGCTCAGCTCGCCTGTCTGTGTGGGCGATTGAGAGGCTGCGGTACGCCCAGGCTGCTGAGCACGCACCGACGGTCAGGCCGGTTGTCGGTGGAGCTTTGACGGCTCTGCCTACTGCCGGGGCAGTCTGACTCTACCTCTAACTCTGAGTCGGCGCGACCGGCCCCAGGGGGTCTATATCCATCTCGAGCACCCGTCTTGCCTTGCTCGTCGGCACAGGTTCTGCTCCGCCAAAAAGAAAGAGAACTCGCATCAGTCCAGCCCTCTGGTACTGGGAATAAGAAGAAGGGCGCACTGTTCGTATTCTGGGTTAGGTAGAACCGGCGCAGGAGGAGGATGGATTCTTCGCGCGTATAGGCCGGGAGGGCTTCCTAACGTATGTGTGGTGGACAGGGCGGGGGAGCCTGTTGAGACGCATTATCGGTCTAGTATGTTCGGTACAGAACCGGGGAAAGTGCTCGGTTGGACTGAAGAGAGTCTTGGGACTGAACCAAGAGAGTGCTGGGACCGGATGACGAGAGGAGAGTAAAGGATGTCCAACGCACGCACGAATTGACCACCCACACGCCCCCGCAGCCCCCAAAGCTGCTGATGAGTCAAGCCGAGTTTCTCCACAGAGGTCTTATGCACCGCCTTGAGCGTAAGCAGGAATCCAGGATCAATTGCAACCAAGTATACGACGTGCTGATGCGCAATAAGCGGTCATCAACAAGAGTACAAAACATGATGCGAAATTAGGGGAAACGAAAAATGCAAAACGTAACGATATGACCAGTAAGGTCAATGTTATGGTATGAAATGTGAGGTGATCGAGATGTATATCAGCAAAATCAAGCAGACGCTCTCCCCTTCCCCTTCTCCAACCGCTTCTCCTGAGTTTGGCAAGACAACCATGCATACCACATCGTAGACTCCAGCGAGAGAACATCCTCCTTCCACTTCCTCTTTTGGTTCATTGCCCGGAACTCCGTCGTCAGCTGTGCGCAGCGATCCACATTTTGAGGGGACACGAAATCGACGGCGATCTTAATGGTATCGGCAAGATTGCAGACCTGGACTCGCATCAGTTGTTGTGCAAGTGAATAAACGTGGATAAACCTACCTGATGCGCACAACCAGCTGGAATGAACACAGCATCACCAGTCCTCTGATAGATCCTCCACGACTTCACTCCATACTTGTCAAACAGCTTTTTGCGAAGCGCCGAGTCAAGGTAGAAGCACTGGGCATGGATCCCATCCACGTCCTCCCATGACATATCCTCTCTCAGGAACTGTCGAATCTTCTCGGAATCTTCAGCGCGGAAAATGTCCCACGCCGCACACCCTTCCCTGCCATCCTTTGGTGCGGCGTACGTCATAACATTCACGGCATCCGCCATGTCCTTGTGAAGCCGCGTCGAGCCTTTACCCCCGGGGGTTTCCTTAGACTCCTGCACCGGAATGAGTCTATGTCTGGGCTCGAATAATAGATGAGGACTTACGAGTGCGCTGTACATCTTGGGCCCAATGTCGGGCGCGACCGCATTGACTGGCCAATTAGACGCGAGGTTCAGCACGCCGTCGCGTCTGGTATAGTTGGGCATCGGGACAAAGCGGTGAAAGTCCTTGTACTCGTCCGGGAAGGATTGTGAGAACTCGGAAGTTGGCGGCCAGTCCTACACATCAACATGAGCATTCGCGTAAATCTGGGCCGGGGCGCTCTCACCTTCAATTTTAGAATGGTCGCCCTACCATCGTAATGGCCGAAATCGTTGAAGAATTCAGCCACCGTCGATGGGATGAGCTTCGCTTTGTCATCGTCGCAGTCGACAATGGTGCACGCGGCTGTCCCGTGTTTCTCCGTGAAGTATTGCGGTGTCCATTGCAGCTGCGCTTTGTCCAGCACCCCGCTGACAACGAGGGGTTCGCCGCGAGCCCAGATCTTCCGGAACGTCTCTTCGTCCAGTTGCGTATGATGGAATTCGTGTACTGGAAGACTGGCAACACCTGATGGATCAACGGGAGGTGACCAGGTAGACTTGCTCCGAGCGTCAGCTGCGACCACCACAATTGTGTCCGGATCCACCGCCGTGGTCGATGGCATTCCGAGGGGGGCGGCTGCGGAGATGGAGGTATCCGTGTCGCAGTCAGTTTCCTTCTTCATCTCCAGGATGTGCGCCTCGAGCTCGGAGATAATGAATTCGGTGACTGGGATGAAGTTTTCGAAATTGTGCTGCTCCTGATGATAGTTGGGCGCCTGGCATTTGACGTTCCGCTTGTCTCCCGCCCTCAGTTCGCTGCAGCACTTGGAGCAATACTCGCGTCCACAGTTTGCGCACAAGTATGTTCCAGAGAATATCGACGTCAGACACCCATCTGCCGTGGTTGCGTTAGTCTGCATCTCACGCAAAAGCCAAATTACATACCACACGAACGCCTATGGGTCACATCCCTCGCGCGGCGGATAGCACCCTCCTGCGCGGCATGTTCCAGTTCCCGTTCCAGGACTGGAATCATGTTCTTCGATATCGTCATCTGGCATAATGATGAGCGTCTGTTAGACCGGGATGAATGAATGAGAGTGCATACTTTAAGGGGTTTGATGTTCGCCAGTGTGAAGTCGATGTTCCATTGCGAGCGCCACGTCAGCTCGTCATCTTCTTCAGTATTCGACAGGAAAAATGGGCCATCGATGGCCTTGAGAACTTGCGCTGTCGTCGGTTTCGACCCTCCGCTCTTGCTGGTGGGATGCTCCCTCACTTCAGATACCATCGCGTAATTGAAAGACCTGACATGGATGAATCTGCAGTCATCCTTCGCGAACTGTTTCTGGATGCATGAGGTGCACGCCAGATGCTCGTAGTCTTTCAGCGCGGCGGCTCTGCAGCGAGTCGCCTGGAGATGCAGACCGACATCGTGGTTACCCACGATCTGGTCGGCTGGAGGAGCACGACTTTCGACAGCTACGGGAGGGAATCAGAGCTGTGACACCGCGATTATGGTGGGCTACATACCTGTGGGCTTGGTTTTCTCTCGCGGTGACCGTGGGTTGGACGCCTTGGATGCGGGTCTCTGTTCTTCTGTCTTCAGAGTCTTGCGTTCCACGGTCTGCTTCTCGAAGTTTACGGTGAACTTCAAGCTAGTGTCTCTTGTTTTCGGTTTCTTCGCCTGCCGTTCGTATTCAGCAATGTCGTCCTCCTCGCCCAGCCGCGCCAGAATGCTTTCATCCTCAATAGCCCCACCATATCGAGCGGGCGCCTTCGTCTTCCGTTTTCCGAGGGAAAAAGGAATACTTGTCATCGTCGACTTCGTAGGTTGATTCCCAAAGTCGTCGGCCTCCAAAGGAGCTGATAGGATAGGCGGAGGTTGAGCAGCAGCCGCGCGCTTGGCTTGACCAGTCGATGCATCACGCGGCGCCATTGTCTCTACGACCTTGCCATCCATCGCAGCTCGAGTGGATTGGCTCAGCGGAGCCTCGACCGTGTTCGACGGAGCAGATACAGTTGACGCGGGTCCGGTAGCAACAGGAAGCATATTTCGGCTAGCCGTATCATCTTCCTGTGCAGTTGTCTCCTTGACCCTATCTCTGTTCAGAGCTCGTTCGAAACATCTGGTTGAGGTATGTTAGATGCAAAGCACGACTTCAGAGGCTAAATGCTCACCCGTGACAAATATCCTTCTTCGTGCCCTCTTGGCGCTTCCACTTCGTGCTGCCGTCGAGTCCGCAGACGATGCACGGACCGCGCTTCTTCGACCCAGTTCCTTGACGTTTGGGTAAGGCTTTGATCTCGCGCTTCGTCGCCTTGGCGGACTTCTTGCCTGGTGTGGAGAGCGGGCCGGTGACGGCATTTGTGACATCGGGCGAAGTTGTAACTTGAGGCACAGAGCAATCGTCATCATCCGTGGCGAGAGGCGGAGTAGGTTCTTCTCCCATGACGTCTAGAGTGACTGTGAAGAGTTGAGAACGTTTATGCTGGACAACTCGGCAATCACGCTTACCAGACGTGTCGGATAGGTTCGCAGGTTGCGTAGTGGACTCGTGAGATGTTTTCAGCCGTTTCTTGGGCAAGCCTTCTGTGTCGTCCTCGCTGTTTTCCTCGCGACCCCTCTTTTGGTCACGCCTGGAAGACTCGACGGAGATCGTACTGGGAACCCTGAGAGAAGCTCGCGACCGAATCGCAGTAGGGAGAACGTAGGTCGGATTTTTCACGCGGATCTTGAGACTCTGCCGCGCGGGCGGTGGGGTAGGGGGGGCCGTAGACGGCGGGGTAGTAAGGGGAGACGAAAACGTAGGAGCCCGGGGAGTAACGAGAGGGGAAAACTTGGGCGGAGGGGCAGTAAGGGCAAAACGCCAAGCCGTGATCGAGTTAAAGCCCTCCTCCTGCGCATCCTGCATTTCCTCATTCGACTTCTCCTGCTGCGCATCCCGCATCTCCTCATTCGACTTGTCCTCCTGCGCATCCTGCATCTTCTCATCCTCCTCGGACGAGGTAGGGGGTGCGAGGGTCAGGGGCCAGAGGATGGTCAATTCGTACGGATTCGAAGGGCTAGGGCTCGATGGCAAGACTTCGACTTCGACGACCACTGGGGAGGTAGCATATGAGGCGATAGCCGATGGAGCAGGGGAGGGTGTGAGGGAAGGCATGGTGGACGAGCGGTCGGACTTGTCTCCGTTCGTGGTGTTGATCGTGCTGACGAGGGTCCGGGACGAGTTCGGCGAGATCGACACCAGCTGACTGGGGGGTTGGGGGGGATCGATAATCATCATATCGCCCATTTTCTCCTTGCGGCGGCCAGCACTCTTCAGTTTGGTTGCGGCGGCAGTAAGGGTTTTCTTGATGGCAACACTGGCAGCACGCCCCCTCTTGGAAGGGGCACTACCAGCTACGGCCAGGTGGTCCATATCGACGTCGTCGTTCGATGCCACCACGGCGTGTGTCTTCTTGGCCAAGAGTCGACCTGAGGTGCGAGTCTTCTGGATGCTGTGGAACTGGTTCGAAAGAGCTAAGGCATGTGTCAGCAGGCGGTCCATAGTAGACGCCGGGCACTCACCTTCAGTAACGGCTTTGAGCATGCCGGCCTTCTTGGGCTTGGTGTTAACTCGCGGAGCCATTGTGAAATGATGAGATGAGATGAGGCGTATGAGGGTGTTGGCGGGAGGAAGATGTGAAGGTATGCGAAAGTGGGAGAGGAAAATGCTAATGTCGAGGCGCGGAGATTGAAGGCGACGCACACGGCCGACGTGGATCGGTGAGCGATACTCTTCCTTCTTGTCTCTCTGATTGAGTCGTTCGGGGGAGCGACTCTGAGCACAAGCACTCTACCCGTAGGGCGGGGCGCTTGGTGGGTTGGCTTGACGGGGGTCAGAAAGATGGGGGGAGAGAATGGGTCGCCTCCGCGGTACCATTTAAGTACGCTGGCCTTGGACGCCCTCGTGCCCTGAGCGGAGGCAGACGGAAGTCACATCACCGCCACACGCACTTGAAAAATACTTCCGAAATGTGTCCGGATGGTGAGGAATGAATGGGCGAGAGCGACGTTCGCGCCGTACATTGACGTGTTCACCAATGAGCGTCAAGGTTGCCGGCAGTAACAGGGGCGTCGGTGGAGCAACCCCGAAAATTACAGTTCGGACGCGAACAGCGCACCTCATTCCGGGCCAGGGTATGGTCACTGGGCCAACATTTCGACAGATGCACTGACATATTCTGAACTCGTCTAGCGGTGGCTTTAAACTACGGCGTCTAAATCGGGCACTACGCCCGCTCTGTTGTTCCCGCCGGCCGTCCCCACGCGAGTCTATACTCATTGCGAGTGACAATGCAAATTCTTTTCTCTCTCTCCGGGCGTACATTTCCTAATAAAAAAGGAGGTCCAGTTTGTTCCCCCTCACACGCGCTCCAGTCCAAATGGGAGCTCAGAAAGGTGTCAATGATCCGAAGGCTAAAGGGGTCGTCATGGAGCCAATACTGTAATGTAAAAGGACCCTGAGTCTTCCGAGGCTCTGCGGAGCCTAAGAAGGTCTGGACTCAGGGTCTTCTGAGCCTATTCATTGAGAGCCCCTTCTTCGCTTGGCAAAGAAGGCCCTCAATGAATGGGAACAAGGGTCGCTTCCGTTGTCATTTCCCACACAAGCGGTGTTAGAAGACAACTTAAATTAGCTTTGGGCGCTTGTGCTTACGTTGCAATGAAGTCATCCAGGCACCTGTGCTTGGTCGGCTGAGCAATGACCCCAATGGAAACAGGGGTGAGCCAAGCTCGACCCCAACGACAGGATTGGCTCGCCCACCCGGAATATATGCCTCCCGGTCCCCTCCACTTCCACTCGGAAAAGCGCATACCCTGCGACCGAGGCTGTCCCCGTGTTCTAGAAGTGAAGCGCATCAACATGTCATAAGCACGTATCTCGGAATGTATACAAGATGGGCTAGTATATTCCTTAAACCTGTACGCCAGCATGCGCTAGAGCCCTCGGGTGCCGATGTCTGTTTGTGGCGGTAGCCCACGCATGAAGCACCAACCGCTTCACATCGCGCTTCGTAAGCCCACTCCGTCTCCACCCGTATCTTGCAAGCGCCGCGAGCGTGAGCAGGAAGCTCAGGTCCAGGAACAACCGCCTCACGATGGCGAGTACGGGACTGCGTCGGAATGCCTCGTTGGAGAGGATGAAGCCAATGCTGCGTTGGACGACGGAGATGAGATAGGTGAAAGGCGACAGGACGATACCCCACATGCCCCATCCCTCGGCCCACTGCGGGCGCCGTGGTCGCCCACCGACACCAGAGTTCTGCCTGCCCCTTGCACCGCTGAGTATCGGGCTGCCTTCTTGTTCGCCAATCGCAGCGGACTCGATCGACTCCAGTCGCTCGTGCAGCGCAGCCAGAGAGGCTTGCATGCTCTCCAAAGCACGCTCGAGTGGCGGACGCGGCGGACGGCCGACGGAGGGAGGACCGGGAGCGGCAGGGAAGGGAATGCCGGAGGCTGACGACGTGTCGGGGTAAAGTTGTGGTGCTCGGATATGACCGTATGGATGGGGATAAGGCGGGTAACCGGCCGGTACGGGAACCGGAGCGGTTGCAGACGGGCCGTATCCGACTGATGTGCGGCTGGAAACAGGTTGAGATGAGCCAGAGGTGGCCACTGCATATGCCGAAGGCGTCGCGTGGCGCGGTATAGGTTGCGATGAGGGGAGGACCGGTGCCGAAAACTGCTGCACCAAAGGCAAAGGTGGTGGCGGAGAAGTTGTCCGCTCGCTCATAGGCAGCTGTATGGACTGCGTCATCGGCGTCCTATACCGCGACACGCTCGACATCGGTCGTGCGCCTTGAGACGTGACCTCCGAAGCGGCGTTGAACGCGTCTTGCTCCATCGCTTGGGTGATGGCCGTACGGGAGACTTAACCCCATTGTTCAGTAGACGCGGACTGCGGCAGTTCAGAGTTCGGATCGGCTGGGTCGTAGAACTGCTCGGGCGGAGGCGGAGGCGGAGACATGATGGAAGGAGAGGCCGAGGAGGAGGATCGTGCCTCATACTCTTCGTCCTCTGTAGCGCATGTCAATTAATCGCCACGTTATGCTTTGCGATTTGAACGTACCGACGGACGTCTCTGGTCGATACGAGTCCAGCTCCCTCACCAAATCCCTCGCAACAGTTCGACCAGAGTACTTCCTGCGCACTCTCTGCAGCGTGTCCACATACTGGCGCTTTGCCTCTTCTCGTCCATATCGCGGTGTTTTGCCCACGCGTCCCTATCAGTTGTTAGCATATCATCAGGCGATGGAGCGAAGGGAACGTACAACATCGCCCTCCCCAGAACATCCCATATGCCGGCACGGGTAGAAGGCACGTTACCGACCGTGGCGGCCCCCTCCGTACTGGCCGAGCGGAAGATCACCTGTGAAGGGGAGAAGATCATCCCCACCTGGCGCTGGAGGGATTCTCCACTCGAGGTGCTCAGCGTCATCGGCTTCGTCCCCGGACCGGCAGCTCCGTTCGGTTCGGGCATCTGGGGCGGAGCCGTTCCGTCTCGCGGTGTCGATGCGCCCGCAGTGGTGGTGCTGCTTGACGTCCGCCCCAGATGCTGAAAGAAGACACCGGCAGGCCGCCCGTCAGGACTCTGGAGGAGGACGCCGCGGCTGGAGGAGGAACCGATCCTGAGCGCGTCTTCGGGGAAGTACTCTCCTTCCGGCCCCGTGGCGGGTGGCTGAGCGAGCGGGGAAGGGCCAGGCGAGCGCGCCTTCTGCAGCCCGCCGGGGAGGTAGAGCGTGCCGTGCCCATGCTGGATTGCGTGGATGTTGAGCGGGCCCGGCGGGTTGCCGGGCGAGGAAGAGGTGGGGGGCGATGGAGCGGTGACGATTGGGCTGGCTATTCCCGCGACCGCGGGCGTGCTGAGCGGGTTGTGGTCGTGCGTGCCCAGAGGGGTGAAGAATGGTGAGAGGGGGTGGAGGCCCGCGGGGGAGAGCGGGGAGGTGGCGATAGGAGCAAAGAAGGGGTCCACGAGCGGCTTGTACATCCCCGTGTGTAGGGCTGTGAGCAGCCGCCTAGGCCCCGCAGGCTTGGGGATGACGATGACTTCTGGAGGCTGGGGTGGACGTAGGTCGAGTATCCCTGCGGCTGCATGTGCGGCGGGGGCAGGGCAAGCAGAGTCTGCACGGCATCGCGGACGAGCTTGAAGTTTGCCAGGCTGGTAAAATGCACAATAACGGTGTTGTCAAATATCCCGCCTCCAGAGGTCGTCCTGCTGCTGCCGGACATGGGCGTGGTAGGGGAGGGGAGCTCGCCCTTTGGCGGACTGTTGCCCGCTCCCAGCCCGTCCCCGGCCGAAGTGGGCGAGCGGGGCTGGCCCGAGCGCGGACGATGGTGGCCACTCAAGCTCGGGCGCTGCGGGGGCCTGCCCGCCTGCTGGAGCTTGTCCGCCCTCGCGCTGCGCGCGTGCTCCGTATTGGCGTTCGCATTAGCGTTGGCAGCGAGACGGACCTCGCGCAGTCCGTCGCGCTCCTTGCGGATCTGAACTCTGAACGAGTCGCGACGGAGGACGACAACGTCGTCGTCGATGATTACGAAGGAGAGCTTGGGCGGGCCCGAGTCCGAGTCTGATGAGTTGGCCTGGTGGGCGGGGTTGGCCAATCTAGAGCCAGAGCCGGCTGCGGAGGGCCCCGCGGCGCCCGCTCGCCCTCCGAGCCGCTGCTCCCCTCGAGCACGTCGTGCAGCTCTCGCACCATCATCGGGCTTGCGAGCTCGAGCGCGGCACCCTTCCCACCCCAAACGGCGAGCGTGGGCACCTCCTCCGTCCCGTCCGTCGGAACGTGTACGACGTCCATTCCCCAGCGGACGAGGTAGCTCGCTAGCGAAAGCCGATGCAGGGCTGGCGAAGAGTGCTACGCGTTTCCCGCGAAGGTCTGAGCGGACGAATTGGGCGAGCTCGTCTAGTGTCGGCTCGCGGGGGAGGTTGTAGCTGGGAAAGGGCTGGCGGGACTGCGCTTCGTCTGGGGAGATATGCGGGGATTCGAGGATGGGCATGCCCGGTCGGAGGCTTGGAGGACGTATTGTCGCGCGCCGCCGGAGGTGAGGGAGGGGGGCTCGGAGCCGGATGCGCCGGAGGAGAAGGTCGCGCCGAGGACGTGGAGGAGGCGGGTGCTCACGCCTCCGGCGAGGGAGGGCGCGGCGCGCTCGTGCTCTGGTTGTTGGGGGCCGGGGTTGGGGTTGAGAAACCCCAGTGCGGGCGGGTGCAGCCGGCGGATAATGTCGAATACGCACTGGTATGTGTCTTGGGTTGGGGTTGGCGCGAAGGAGGGGAGGATGGAGTGTGATGAGGCAGCGTGTGTGAGGATTGGCCGGGGGGGGTGGGAGGGATGGGGGACAGCAGCGTGCTCGCTGGAAGACCTAGGCCGACACCGACGCCAACGCCGAGCCGCGGGGAGTGGGGGAGCTTGCTGGATAGCGTGCGGCAGACCTCGACTGTATCCCCCCTGTAGGCGGTTGGGAGGACTTGTGGCAGGGCCTGTCAGGCAAAGCGTAGACGGTGTGGTAGTAAGGGGAGGGGAAAGCGTAGACGGCACGGTAGTAAGGGGAGGGGTAAATTTTAGGCGGCCGGGTACAGTGGCGCTCGAAAGTAGATGCACCGCGCGTCGCGCGTCGCGAGCACCGTCGCGCTCTCCTTCGTCAACAACCATACCTGTTATTACTCCACAACCTAATTATCGATTGCTTTCCTTTCACTTGCATATGAGACTTCGCACCCTAAACCCCAAGACTGGCAAGCATAGGAAGGATCATGTGATGTGCTCACCCACCAAGAAGAGAGCCCTGCTCTTTGGCCGCGACGAGAACATTCCCTACCCGCGCATCGCAGATCATCTCAAACTCAGTCTTCGCACAGTCAAGGGGCAGCGTGCAAGACTCGTAGAGCAAGGCAGGACTGTGAAGTCTCCGATCAAGAAGTCTGGGAGGCCTACTGTCATTACTCCGCGCAGACTCGCCCAAGCAATCCGGGCTCTCGACGATGGCGAGATGGACGATGCGGCCGATGTGCATCGCCTGCTCTTCCCGGAGGCGGGCGCATCTACGGTGCGTCGGGCACTCGCCAAGGCAGGCCTGCATGGACGGGTGGCTGCACAGAAGCCTCTCCTCCAAGTTGAAAGTGCTCGAATCCGGTTGGACTGGGCGTACGAGCACCAGAAGTGGACGGTCGACGACTGGAAAGATGTGGTGTTCTCTGACGAGGCTGGGATGAGCATATGGGGCTCATATGGGAGGAAGTACATCCGGCGAAGGGTGGGAGAAAGATTCAAGCCAGGGAAGACTCTCCCGACCGTCAAGCATCCCCAGAGGGTGATGGTGTATGGCTGCATCTCCTGGGACGGACCGGGCCCCCTCTGTCGCATCCGTGGCAACTTCAATCAACACAAGTACATCAGCGCACTTGAAGAGTCCCTCCTTCCAGGTCTGCAGCAGTGGGGCCTGCCATCAAACAGCATAATTTATCAGCATGATAACGATGCAAAGAGCAAGACAAAGAAGGTCATGCGATTCCTGAGCGCCAACGAAGTCTTCCTCCTACCGGGCTGGCCAGCATATTCCCCCGACATGAATATTATTGAACATTGCTGGCATTATGTCAAGTCTCGACTTAGGATGCGAAGACCGGCCCCAAGGAATGCGGATCAGCTCTTTGAAGCGGCACAAGAGGAGTGGGCTGCAATGCCGCGCGAGTACATTCAGAACCTATATCTCTCGATGCGCTCTCGCATCCAATTTCTTATTCAAGTCAAAGGGTGGCATACTAGATATTGAGCGCACCCTTCTTGGCTATCATTGTTTATAATTGAACATAATAAATTGCATTTGTAAATACTTTACAATTGTGCTGCGAAAGCAGCGTCCAAACATCGCGCGCAATCGCGCGACGCGCGACGCGTGGTGCATCTACTTTCGAGCACCACTGTAGCTTCCGGGCCACGGATTCCCTCTTGATGATGGGTTTGTGGATGAGGGGTTTGGTGTGAAGCCAAGCTGTGAGCGAGTTAAAGCCCTCTTCCTGCGCATGCTGCATCTCCTCATTTGACTCGTCCTCCTGCGCATCCTGCATCTTCTCATCCACCTCAGACGAGGTGGGGAGTGTGAGGGTCAGGGGCCAGAGGATAATCAATTCATAAGGATTGGCAGGGCTAGGGATAAGCAGGATGACTTGGACCTCTGGGAAGGCAGCATGAGAGTCCACAGGCGATGGAGCAGGGGAGGGTGTGAGGGAAGGCAGTGTGGATGATCTGTTGGAGTGGTATCTGTTCATGCTTAGACGCTGAGCACTAACCTTGGAAGGCGGGATGCTCAAAGCTGTTACAGACAGCTTTGAGCATCCCACCCTTCTTGCACTTGGTGTTAACTCACAGACCCATTGTTGAGTCACAGTGAAATGATGAGATGAGGCAGAGCAGGGAAGATGTGAAGGTGTGCTAAAATGCAAGGCGCTCGGTGGGTTGGCTTGACAGGGGTCAAAAAGATGGGGGGAGAGAATGAGTCGCCTCTGCGGTACCATTTAAGTACTGGACGCCCTCATGCCCTGATCGGAGGCAGACAGAAGTCACATGCAGTTGAACAATACTTCCGCAATGTGTTCCGGATGGTAAGGAATGAATGGGCATGAGCGACGGTCGCGCCGTACATTGACGCGTTCACCAATGCAGCGTCAAGGTTGCCGGCAGTAACAGGGGCGTCGGTGGAGCAACCCCGAAAACTGCTGTCCACGAGCGGCTTGTACATCCCCGTGTGTAGGGCTGTGAGCAGGCCTAGGCCCCGCAGGCTTGGGGATGACGATGACTTCTGGGAGGCTGGGGTGGACGTAGGTCGAGTATCCCTGGGGCTGCATGTGCGGCGGGGGCAGGGCAAGCAGGGTCTGCACGGCATCGCGGACGAGATTGAAGTTTGCCAGGCTGGTAAAGTGCCAGTGCACAATGACTGTGTTGTCAAATATCCCGCCTCCGGAGGTCGTCCTGCTGCTGCCGGACATGGGCGTGGTAGGCGAGGGGATATCGCCCATTGGCGGGCTGTTGCCCGCCCCGAGGCCATCGCCAGCCGAAGTGGGCGAGCGGGGTTGGCCCGAGCGCGGACGATGGTGTCCGCTCAAGCTCGGGCGCTGCGGGGGGCTGCCCGCCTGCTGGAGCTTGTCCGTTCTCGTGCGCGTGTGCTCCGTGTTGGCGTTCGCATTAGCGTTGGCGGCGAGACGGAACTCGGGCAGTCCATCGCGCTCCTTGCGGATCTGAACGAGTCGCGACGGAGGACGACAATGTCGTCGTCGATGATTACGAAGGAGCGCTTGGGCGGGCCTGAGTCCGAGTCTGATGAGTTGGCCTGGTGGGCGGGGTTGGCCAATCTAGAGCCAGAGCCGGCTGCGGAGGGGCCCGCCCCGCCCGCTCGCCCTCCGAGCCGCTGCTCCCCTCGAGCACGTCGTGCAGCTCGCGCTCCATCATCGGGCTTGCGAGCTCGAGCCCAGCTCCCTTCCCTCCCCACGCAGCGAGCGTGGGCACCTCCTCCGTCCCGTCCGTCGGGACGTGCACTACGTCCATTCCCCAGCTGGTGAGGTAGCTCGTTACGTGCCTAGCGAAAGCGGATGCGGGGCTGGCGAAGAGTGCAACTCGTTTCCCGCGAGGGTCTGAGCGGACGAACTGGGCCAGCTCGTCCAGGGTAGGCTCGCGGGGGAGGTTGTAGCTGGGAAAGGGCTGGCGGGACTGCGCTTCGTCCGGGGAGAGATGGGGGGGGGTTCGAGGATGGGCATCCCGGGTCGGAGGGGGACTTGGAGGACGTAGTGTCGCGCGCCGCCGGAGGTGAGGGAGGGGGGCTCGGAGCCGGATGCGCGGGATGAGAAGGTCGCGCCGAGGACGTGGACTCGGAGGAGGCGCGTGCTCACCCCACCTGCGAGGGAGGGGGGGGCGCGCTCGTGCTCTGGTTGTTGGGGCCGGAGTTGGAGCCGAGGGACCCCAGCGCGGGCGGGTGCAGTCGGTGGACAATGTCGAATCCGCACTGGTATGTGTCTTGGGTTGGGGTGGGCGCGAAGGAGGGGAGGATGGAGTGTGATGAAGCTGCGTGTGTGAGGATTGGCGGGGAGGTGGGAGAGGTGGGGGATAGCAGCGTGCTGGCTGGAAGACCTAGGCGGACATCGACACTGGCGCCGAGCCGCGGGGAGCAGGGGAGCTTGCTGGATAGCGTGAGGCTGAATCCCCCCTGTGGGCGGTGGCGAGGACTTGTCGCAGGACCTGTCAGGCAAAGCATAGATGGTGTGGTAGTAAGGGGAGGGGAAAATTTTACGGGCCTGGGTAACTTCGGGGTCACGGATTCCCTTTTGATGATGGGTTTGTCAATGAGGGGTTTGGTGTGAAGCCAAGCCGTGAGCAAGTTAAAGCCCTCCTCCTGCGCATGCTGCATCTCCTCATCTGACTCCCCCTCCTTGTCCCAGGTGGGGGGTGTGAGGGTCAGGGGCCAGAGGATGATCTCCAGTTTGTAGGAATTGGCAGGACTAGGGCTAGGGGGCAAGATTTCGACCACTGGAGAGGCAGCATGAGAGGTGACTCCCCAGTGGTCCAAATCTTGGAACTCATCCCGAACTCTCGATCATCCATGGCTGGTGGTGGGGTGCCAAGAGGGGGTGTGCTGAGTGACGACAAGATGCGTACACTGTACGCCGTAAGCAGCATGGGCCGGCCTACCATCAAAGCGCTCCCTGCTACCGGGGGAGCCTGACTCTAACTCTGAGTCGGCTGGCCCAGAGGCTCGATATCCATCTTGAGCACGCGCCTAGCCTTGCTCTTCGGCACAGGCGCTGCTCCCCCAAAAAGCGCATCAGCCCTCCGGTGCTCAGAAAGAGAGAGAGAGAGAGAGAGAGAGGGGCGCACCGTTCGTGTTCTCGGTTAGGTAGAACCGGCGCAGGAGGAGGATGGATTCTTCGCGCGCGTAGCCGGGGAGGGCTGGGTATGCGCTGTGCACGGGGTGGGGGATCCTGGTGTGCCATATCAGCGCCCAGCATCCTCAGAACAGGAACAGAAGCAGGAACAGGGAAAAGTGCTCGGACTGAAGAGACTGTTCTGGTTGAATGAAGATCGTGCACGCACGTATTAACAGCCCAAACACCCCCACAGCCCCCAAAGCGCGCATTCATGCACCCGTACACGACCCTGCTTATCCCCAGCTGGCGGAGCGCGGAGGAGCACATGATACATGGCTCGACTGTGACGTAGAGTGTGATCCCTTGCAGGGGGTAGGGCCGGGGCAGCGCCGGTGAGGAGGGGGAGAGGAGATGGTCGATCGCTTCGAGCTCGGCGTGCCGGGTTGCCTGCGGTCCCGTTAGCGACTCTGAGAAAGAGCAGAGGGGAAGGGGGATGTACGTTACGAAGCTCGTTCGTCCTGTTCCTCCCGCGGGCGAGGATTTGGCCATCAGAGTTACGCACGAAGATGCACCCGACGGGAACTTCGGACGCGCTGAGGGCGTCCCTGGCCTCTTGGAGGGCGAGGGCTATGTAGGCTAGGTCTTTGGAGTGCTGGGATGTGTCGGCGGGGGCGGGGGCGGGGGCGGGGGTGGGGCTGGGGAGGTCGTCCGGGCTCGGGCAGGGATGCATGGTCGCTCGGGCCGGGAAGTGGCAGGTTCAGGAACTCCAACAGGCACTCGAGGAGTTCGACTCGGCACGGAGGGGTACGGTGCCGGTGCCGGCGTCGGGGCCGGTGCTGTCAGGCTTTGCTGCTAGCACGCCGCGCACCAGCTCAGCGAGATTAATGTTCAGCTCCGAACCTCAGCAGCCAGCAGAATCCCGATTCCAGATTCCAGAGTAGCAGAACCTGAGGCAACACACGCAGAGGGAGAGGCAGAGTCAGGCACCAGGGCGCCGACCTCCCAGTGGGGCCTCAAGCGCGGGCGCAGCAGTGCCGTGTGGCTGTGCCCTCTTTCACTCATGATTGGCCGACTGTCTTGCTGGGAGAGCGCGCACAAGGCTGGAGGCAAAAGGCTAATTTCGGGAGTGTCGGCGAGGGTGCGAGAGTCGATTGAGCTGCACGACGGACGGTCTGCACTGCGATTCCGAGCGGCAGCTCACCACTGGCAACAGCGACGAGATCGACGGTGAGCGCTCTGTTCCGAACGACTGGGACGAGCTGGACAGACGAGGATACAGAATCGATCGGCTGCCTATCCCTATCCTAGCCTATCGCTAGTCAGGGCAAGAGACTCGGACTCGGACGCCACGACCACCCTCACCGTGTCTCGCCTCGCCTGCCTGCCTGCCCTTGCACTCCCTCTCCTATCCTCACCAGCACTCCAACCTGCTCTACTTCAACCACAACGACCCTCTGACGACCACACCCGCCCGCCCCGCCTCTCCCTCTCCTCTCCTCTCCTCTCCTCTCCCCGTCCAACGCGGTTGTCCGTTTCGATGCCGTACGACCGCCTCCCCTTACTCGACTCCCCCCCGCGCGGCGTTTCCTCAGACATCGAAGACCCCTCTGGCGCCCCGCACCCCGAGCTGGACCCGTACGCGCCATACTCTTCAAGCTCGGACGACTCGGATCGCGAGCGGGGTGGGGAGCAAGTGGGGGTGCTGGAGCAAGACAGCCCACCGGGGAACGATCCGATGCAGGACGCGTATGCCGCCCAGCAGCAACAACAGCAGCCAAGCACGCATCTCCCCGGGAGGAGGAAACGCGCTTCCGCCAGGGTGCAGGAGAGCGACAGCGGCCACTCGTCACTCACCGCGACCGCGACCGCCGGCACCGGGGCACCCAGCCTGCTCACCAGCGCCCTCCCTTCCCAACCAGGCCCGGCCAGCGCCCCCCCTCACCCAGAACCGGACCCGCACCCGGAACCCTTCCTCCCCCGGATGACACGCGCGTTTAGCATGCCCCTCCCTCAGCAGCTCCGGCATCTGCAGCATCCGCTCGGGCGCGCGGTTAGCGGAACCAACACTGGCACTGGGAGTAGCGGGAGTTTCGATGGAACGGCCGTGAGCGCTTCGCCTATCGAGATGGAGCAGAGCTTTTCGTCATCGTCATCCTCCTTGTACGACCGGGGCACGCCCACGAGCAGCAGCGAGGGCGAGTACATCCGCGCGCTCTCATTCGAGATAGCGGACAGCGTTCAGCCGATCATCCAAACCCTGCTCCAGCTCTCCCCGCCACACATCCTCGACCCAGCCAAAGAACAGTTCTCCGCGTGCACGGTCCAGATCCCCACTGCCTCCGTCTCCGGCCTGCTGAACGCTATGAAAGGGTTGAACTACCTCTCCGCGCGCTTGGCCTCGGACGGGCTTGCTGCTGGCGCCGCTGCGCCCGGCGCGCTCGCGGGTGGGAGGGAGGAACAAGCGCACGAGAGGATGAAAGCGCTCGAAGCGGAGGACGCGGACGAGGTGTTCGATATTGGGGAGATGCTGCAGAGCGTCGGGGACACGCTTGCGGGATTGGCGGCGCAGGCAGGGGTCGATCTGGTGTTGTATCATGCGGAGGTTGGGATGCTCCATGTGGGCGTGAGGGCGGACGAGAGCGCTGTGGCGTACTTGCTTGCTCATGTGCGTGCGCTTCCACTCACAGGGGATGTGACTGAACGGCATTCCAGGTTCTGCGACAAGTGCTCGCCACCGCCCACAGGGGGGACACAGTCGAGGTCTGCCTCACACTATCTAGCAAGCTCCCCCGCTCCCCGCGGCTCGGCATCGGTGTCGGCCTAGGTCTTCCAGGGAGCACACTGATGTCCCCCACCTCTCCCACCTCCCCGCCAATCCTCACACACGCCGCCTCATCACCCTCCATCCTCCCCTCCTCCGCGCCCACCCCAACACAAGACACCTACCAGTGCGTATTCGACATTGTGCACCGGCTGCACCCGCCCGCACTGGGGTTCCTCGGCCCCAACCCCGGCCCAGAGCAAACCGAGCGCGCCGCCCCCTCCCTCGCGGGTGGGGTGAGCACCCGCCTCCTCCACGTCCTCGGCGCGACCTTCTCCACCCGCGCATCCGGCTCCGAGCCCCCCTCCCTCACCTCCGGCGGCGCGCGACAATACGTCCTCCAAGTGCCCCTCCGACCCGGTATGCCCATCCTCGAGCCCCCCCAGCTCTCTCCGGACGAAGCACAGTCCCGCCAGCCCTTCCCCAGCTACAACCTCCCCCGCGAGCCGACGCTCGACGAACTCGCCCAATTCGTCCGCTCAGACCTCCGCGGGAAACGCGTAGCACTCTTCGCCAGCCCCGCATCCGCTTTCGCTAGGCACGTAACGAGCTACCTCACCAGCTGGGGAATGGACGTAGTGCATGTCCCGACGGACGGGACGGAGGAGGTGCCCACGCTCGCTGCTTGGGGCGGGAAGGGAACCGGGCTCGAGCTCGCAAGCCCGACCATGGAGCGCGAGCTGCACGATGTGCTCGAGGGGAGCAGCGGCTCGGACGGGGAGCGTGTGACCGGTGCCGGCGCCCCCGCAGCCGGCTCGGCCAACCCCGCCCACCAGGCCAATTTGTCAGACTCGGACTCGGGCCCCCCAAAGCTCTCCTTCGTGATCATCGACGATGACGTCGTCGTCCTCCGTCGCCGCCTCGTGCAGATCCGAAAGGAACGTGATGGACTGCGCGAGTTCCGCCTTGCTGCAAACGCTAATGCGAACGCTAACACGCAGCACACGCGCAGCGCGAGGACGGACAAGCTGCAGCAGGCGGGCAGCCCACCCCAGCGCCCGAGTCTGAGCGGACACCATCGCCCGCGCTCGGGCCAGCCCCGGTCGCCCACTTCGGCTGCCGATGGGCTCGGCGCGGGCAACAGCCCGCCACAGGGCGATCTCCCCTCCCCTACTACGCCCATGTCCGCGAGCAGCAGGACGACCTCCGGAGGCGGGATATTCGGCAACACCGTTATTGTGCATTTTACCAGCCTGGCAAACTTCAAGCTCGTCCGCGATGCCGTCCAGACTCTGCTCGCCCTGCCTCCGCCGCACATGCAGCCGCAGGGATACTCGACCTACGTCCATCCCAGTCTCCCAGAAGTCATCGTCATCCCCAAGCCTGCGGGGCCTAGGCGGCTGCTCACAGCCCTACACACAGGGATGTACAAGCCGCTCGTGGACCCCTTCTTCGCGCCTATCGCCACCTCCCCGCTCTCCCCCACGGGCCTCCACCCCCTCTCGCCATTCTTCACCCCTCTGGGCACGCACGACCACAACCCGCTCAGCACGCCCGCGGGAATAGCCAGCCCAATCGTCACCGCCCCTTCGCCCCCCACCTCTTCCTCGCCCGGCAACCCACCGGGCCCGCTCAACATCCATGCAATCCAGCACGGGCACGGCACGCTCTACCTCCCCGGCGGGCTGCAGAAGGCGCGCTCGCCTGGCCCCTCCCCGCTCGCTCAGCCACCCGCTACGGGGCCGGAAGGAGAGTACTTCCCCGAAGACGCGCTCAGGATCGGGTCCTCCTCCAGCAGTGGCGTCCTCCTCCAGAGCCCTGATGGGCGGCCTGCCGGTGTCTTCTTTCAGCCTCTGGGCCGGACGTCAAGCAGCACCACCACTGCGGGCTCATCGACAACACCCCCGGAGGGAACGACTCCGCTCCAGATGCCCGAACAGAACGGAGCTGCCGGTCCGGGGACGAAGCCGATGACGCTGAGCACGCCGAACGGAGAATCGTTCCAGCGCCACGTGCCGGTGGGGATGATCTTCTCCCCTTCGCAGGTGATCTTCCGCTCCCCCGGTACGGAGGGGCCGCCACATCTAGCTGCGACTGGCGTGAGCCGCCGGCACGTGAAGCGCGTCCTTACTGGCGAGACGCGTCCCTTCCTCTTGCCGGGAAGGGACAAGGAGGAAGATTCGGGAGACGGCACGCACGGCCCAATGGCAAACCTGTACCGGGCCGGCACTCGCCGGACGAGCAGTGCCAGTTCGAACACCCCGCCTGTCCCTGCTGGCGTGCCGCTTCCACCCTCGAGACCTGGGTCCTCGCGCATCCCCAGCGGAGGCTCGAACCGCGCTGCCCCTACCGCAACCGTGACGCACACCATGCACAGAATGGCGAGCCGGCGAGCTTCGGGCCAAATCGTCCATGCTGGATCGATGAACTTCGTCCTGGGCGATTTACATTCTCCTGGGGCTGAAGTGCCTGGCCCTGTAGCTGTGCCCGGCTCGCCATCCTCGTCTGAACGCCGGCCAGTGGACCCGGACAAGCAAGCACAGCGCGACAACATTCGCAAGCTTATCCAGGCTGGCGTCGATGCTGTCGCCCCTGGCGTTACCAGATTGGATTCTTCTCCTGGTTCAGAGCACCCCGGCGCGCCTACTCCTGTTATACCTGGTGCTGGTGCCGTTGCCGCGGTTATACCAACCAACTTGAATGGGCAAGGGACCCCGTCTCCAGCAATGTCACCGCCCAGTGATTCACCCGTCAAATCCCCGCCAGCTGTTACGTCAATACGGAGAGCGTCGGATGTTCAAGCCTCATCGCCAGGAGCCAAGAAGAAGCCTACTGTGGATAATGTTATTGTTCCTCCGATTAATGTCCTTATCGTGGAAGGTGGGTTGTGACGTACGCCGTTTTAGGAGATGTACTGATGAACATGCATCAGATAACCCCATCAACCAAACCATCTTGATGACGTTCATGCGCAGGAAGAAGATCAAATATGGAACGGCTAATGATGGTGCCCAGGCCGTCGAAAAGTGGAAGACTGGAGGTTACCACTTGATTCTTGTATGTTCTTGATGTTTAGGCTGAATATTTCACTCATCGTTCAAACAGATGGATATCCAAATGCCAGTGATGGACGGCATAGAGGCGACCAAGGAGATCCGACGGCTCGAAAGCCTAGCGAACGTTGGTCTATTTCCGACCACGCCGCCGGCCGATTCCCTCCGTGCAGGCTCGCCTGGGCCTATGAAAGCACCAGGCACGCCGGGATCAGTGCCTCTGCCTTCGTCTTCGCCGCATCGCTCTTCAGTGATCATTGTCGCGCTCACTGCATCGTCGTTACAAAGCGATCGTGTGGCTGCTCTTGCTGCCGGATGCAACGATTTCCTGACCAAGCCTGTGTCGCTCAAGTGGTTGGAGAAGAAGATCATCGAATGGGGCTCTATCAAGGCTCTGCAAATGTGGGCGGACTCTGCTGTTACTCGTGTCTTCTCCACTAGGCAGGCTGCTCGTGGTGCCAAGGTGCGCGAACAACTCCAGATCAATAGATCCGGGAGGAACACGCCGTCCCCCGATCCACCTATCAAGCGCGTCGGCAAGGACAGTGGGACAGACACCGAAACCGGCGGTCACCATACCGTTCACCGCCCTGGAAATGGACCTGCCCCGTTGATTGTAGGAGGCACCAAGGAGGCTATGTCCGCCAACCCTATTACACAGCCCGCTACACACGATACCTGCCCAGGAATCGTGGATGGCCGTCGCGCGCAGTCCGCAAGCACCCTCGAGTCCTACTTCCCTAACCCTCCCCCGGATGTGTTCGCACCCAACGAGGCTAAATCTCTTCTCCAGGATGTCCTGGATGAGGAAGACGAAGACTCCCCCGCAGAGACGATTAAGGATGCTTCTCCTCGGCAGGAACCTGTATACTCATTTAGCCTGAGTCCAGCAGCCCATTGAGCGTCTCCATTTACCACCCTGGGACCAAGATTCCTACGCCGTTATACACACCGACCGCAATCATTGCTCTTTTCCTTATACTGCTTGCGCTTGCTAGAATGCGCGGATTCTGTCTCGTATACCCCTGCATGATGTTCACGTCTCTGCCGCCTGCGCTACTGTTTCTCTGACGCTTGACGCAAAAATAGTCACCAGCGCCCATTTGTACTCTAGGTAAACGCACACACAATTTCCCTTGCTTCACGTTTTGTTATTTTGTTAGGCTACTAGTTACTGGGTCTCAAGGGTCGCTTCGTTCTGAATATTGATCAAACGTGTATTCGCTCGCCTTCGAGAACAACACGGGCCGAAAGGCTGATGGGCGCGTATCGGCTGGGCCCCATAATCTCCGTCCCGAGAGCACAGCCACCCGCACCGCGGCACCTAAAGAAGGCACCTACGGAGAAGCTCGGGGTTATTTAATTTGCCGATGTGTTCCATTCAAAACTATTATAACGTCGAGCAATTGGAGTCCAGAGTATCCTCTCGGCAAGCAGACCAACAACATTTCCCGCGCTTCCGGCCCGCAGGGCCGACCGTGCGCCTCTATTTGTATTCTTGCGGCTTCGGAACAAACCCAACGTTATGCGTCATCAGCTCGCTTCTGGTGTACGACGGTAAAATGTCGGAACCATCGTGAATGCGTTCTGTTGGCGAAGCATTCTCCATACGATCGCTTCTGGTTCGCCATTCTTCTGCGTCAGCAAATGCAGCTTGTCTGGCCAATCGGCTGGCTCAGCGGGGCCCCGGCTGCCCCGGATCTCCGGGAAGTCTGGGGACGTCCGGGGCTCCCTCTCCACCTAGCATACAACGAACTTGTGCCTGGTCCGTACCGCTCCGTCCGCCGACTCCAATACAGATGGTCAACTGCCTCGCCAGCAAATGGACTCATATAAAGGCTCCAGGCGACATTTGGGAATACGCTGAAATCCCCAGAACTGCGTCCTGGACAACATTATTTCTGCCCTCGTTACTCTGTTCTTGCCATTCGGCTAGCTCAGAAGCAAGATGGAATCAGAAAAACACATGAACCAGCATGAGATCGACCACGTCGAATCGCCAATGGACGAGAAGGCCTCCGACTCGGAGAATGCTGGTCCCAGCGCCTCCAAGGGCCAAGCCATCATCGAGACACGGGCTTCTCGCTTCGCCGCCCTGCAAGCTACTCACAAGCCAGATCCGCTGTCCAAGTCCATGCTCCTGTTGTATCCCATTCTGTTGGTCGCCTTTATGAATAGCGCTGCAAATGGCTTTGATGGAAACACATTCGGTGGTGTCTCTGCTATTCCCGATTTCCAGGCTCGCTTCGGCACGAACGTAGCCGCTAGCGACGGCTTCCTGGCTGCCATCTATATCCTCGGTGAGAGGCTCGTGCACGTGCTCGACGTCAGCCACTAAAACACGGGATTTTCAGGTAACGTCATCGGCTCCTTTGTCGCTGGCCCTGCGGCGGATTACCTGGGACGGAAGCGCGGTATGATCCTGGCCAATGTCGTCGTCCTCATCGGAACCATTGTCCAAGCCTCAGCAATGCAACGGAGGGACATGATCGCCGGACGTGTCGTGCTCGGCATTGGATCCGTTATGTTGGGTCCGTCTGCTACGTCGTATGTCGTCGAGATGTCCTATCCCGCATATCGTGGTACCATCGTGGGCCTTTACAACGGGTGCTACTTCATCGGCGCCATCGTCTCGACCTGGCTCGAATACGGTCTGGTTGACGATGTGAAAGGCGAGATCAACTGGCGTCTGCCAATGGCCATGCAGGGGGTCCCCTGCGTTATAGTACTGGCTTTCATCTGGTTCCTACCCGAATCTCCTCGTTGGCTCGTGGCTCGCGGGAAGGAGGAGCAGGCAAAGGCCATCCTGACCAAATACCACGGAGAAGGCGATCCCAACAATGTACTTGTCCAGCTCGAGATGGAGGAGATGCTCGAGGCGATCAACAAGTCAGGCTCGGACACTGTGAGCACGGTTCTTTGGGGACGCTTTCATTTGCTGATGGACATATAGCGCTGGTGGGACTACCGCGAGCTCTTCAACACTCGTGCCGCCCGTCACAGGATGTTCCTGGTGCTCGCCGTTGGTTTCTTTGGCCAGATCGACCTTCCCCCAACAAGCTACTACATGCCACTCATGGCGCAAACTGCCGGTATCGTGTCAACAAAGCAACAGCTCCTGATGAACGCTCTCCAAAGCCCCGTCATGACGATCGGCACACTCTTGGGCGTTCACACCATCGATCGCTACGGCCGTCGACCCATGCTCATGGGCTCGTCGACAATCTGCTCGATCTGCGTTCTCGTCATCATCCTCTGTAGCCTGAAGGAGCAAGGGCACCCGTCGGTCGGCCTCGCCGGTATCTCTTTCGTATATGTTTTCCTCTTTGCCTTTGCGTTCGTTTGGACACCGATGCAAGCGCTCTATCCTTCCGAGGTGTTGGCGTACAATGCCCGTGCCAAGGGACTCGGCATGTCTGGACTCTGGATCAACATTGTCAGCTTCATCAACACGTACGCTGCTCCTGTGGGGATCACCAACTCTGGGTGGAAATTCTACTTCCTGTACTTTGTGGTATGCGTTCCCCTCCTCTTGTCAGGGTCAAGTTGCTCAGTCATGGATGTAGATCGACGTGGTTGGCATTGCTTGCATCTACTTTACCTTTATCGAGACGAAGGACCGGAGCCTGGAGGAGATTGACCAAATATTCGCGGATCCTCATCCAGTCAAAACTTCTCTGCGCAAACAGAAGATCGCCGTCCCGGTCCATGAGCTATGATTTCGTTGTTTACTGTGGAATTGACTGTCCCAACTTAGTTTGTTGTATCCTTGTACACATAGCAATCGTTATCAGCTGTTGATTAGTGAAATGACACGATACATTCGCGACACTCGGAGCATAAGTAGACAGCTAGGCAAGGCCAAGCTACAGGAACCTCATCCTACACTCGCATGCCCCCCGCTCAATAAACACCCCCCTTCTCCCCCAACCCGCTCAGCATCCACACGGCCATGCTCCTCAGCCCGGGGATGCACCCCACCAACCACAGTGCCCAATCCCGGAGCCAAACGACCATTGTAGCGCTATTAGCTCCAAAGAACGTGATCCCGCCCGCGAGGCTGATGACTCGTTTTCCGGCTGCGTGCCTGTCGTCCGACCATCGCTTGAGGAGCGCGCGCGCCTCGCTTGTGCTGAGCTGGGGGGAGAGACAGTGCGCGAGGGCTTCGCCGAGGTAGATCGAGTCCCGTATTCCTAGGTTCATCCCCTGCCCACCCATGGGCGAGTGCACGTGCGCTGCGTCGCCCACGATCGCCAGGCCCGTCTTGCTGCTCAGGTCGAGCACTGGCGAGCCGGGAACGTGCTCTTCAAAGTATCTGTCCGCGAGACGGAACTTGACGTAGAACCGCGAGCTCCAGACGAGGGAAGTGATCGTTATACCCCCAGAGGGGTAGCGCGTGTCCAGCATCCGCTGCATGTACTCCTTGCTCGGCACGGCGGGCGCTTCTTGGCCGTCCATGATCTGGCCGACGAGGCGGTAGAGGTTGTCCCCGAACGGGATCCAGAGTGACGGACCGTGCGGGGAGAGGTAGGCGTTGACGCCTTCCTTCGGGAGGAGGTGCTTCTCCGCCGTGTGCTCGGGGTAGGCGACTCGCACATCAGCAAGACAGAACACCTCGTCCGCCTTTCCCGGGTGGTCCAGGTCCGCCGGCATCCCCGTCGCGCGCGCAGTCTTGTCGTACGGGTCGGGGTAGGGGATCCCAGCTGCCTGGCGAACGATACTGTGCGACCCGTCTGCGCCAACGACGTACCTCGCGCGCACCTCCTCTCCACCCTGGAAGCGGGCGACTTTCCACCCGTCGGGAGTCTCCCGCACGCTCTCCGCCCTCTGGCCCCAGTGCACGTCCCCGCCCCCTCCCTCGCCCAGGAGCTCCTTCAGCCGCGCGTAAAGCACCAGCTCGGTATCGCTCTGCCCGATAACGCACGCAAAGGGATACTTCGTCTTGCCGTTCAGGACGCTCGTGTCGTATGTGATCAGCGGGCCTGAGGCAAGGGAGTTGAACGCGATGTGCGTGCGTGGGAGGCCGGCGGAGACCACCGCGTCCGCGCAGGAGATACGCTCCATCATCTACCCCCCGCGCACAAACACGTTAGCAAGACCACTCTCTCTATCTCGCTGGGGGGAAGAACGCACCTCGAGCGTCTTAGCATGCACCACCAGCGCGCGGGAGTAGTTCCCCTCGTGCTCCAGTCGCGCGTCGGCGATGGCGAGCCTGGCAGCCGGGACGCCGTTAGCGAGGAGGGAGCAGGCGCAGGCGAGCCCCGCTGGGCCGGCGCCGACGATGAGGACGTCTACTTCCTGGGGGAGGGACATGCTGCTTCAGTCCTTTGGTGTGTGGGGGGTGGTGATATAGGTGGTTGGCTCAGTCGGTTGTGTGAGGACCGGGTTACTGGCCTGGGAGGAGGCTTTATACCCCACCCTGCCTGCTAGGGCCAGGGATCGGTGACGCATCCGCCGGGATGTCCGTCCTGTCGGAATCGGGCCCACTCTCTCCTCAGTTGGTCCCTGAACGTAAGCCCGCCGCGAACGTGCCTTTTCTTCCAACAACGCTGCAGGGAGCATATGCGGCATTCAATCCCTCGGTGGGACCGGTGGTGCCCTCGGCGCAAGCTTTACCGTACGTCATGCGCCCCTTCCTCCCTCCCGTCCTGCTCCAGGACTCGGACTGGGACTCGGACTCGGCAGGAACCCTCGGCGCATGACCTAATCCCCCCCCAGGACCCTGGCTCGCTTGGCGTGGCTGTGCTCGGCGTGCTTAGCTCAGCAAGAGGACTTTGGGTCCGTACTCACCGCGCTACGATTTTTCCTCTTGCGATTTGGACCAACTCTTCGCTCGTGCGGATGGCGCTGCTGCTTTGCTCTGATATCTGATGTCGGCTCCAGACGGCGGATGAGCTCATGCACAGAGTGTCCAGCCTAGGTCGCTACATGCCTGGCCGCCCACCAATCGCACAACACGTGAGCCCCCTTCTCCTCCTCCCTCCCCTCTCCTCCTCCCTCCGCTCCCGGAGTTCGGAGTTCGCAAATGACGAAAGAGATTTCTGTCCTACCGCCCCCCTTCTCACACAGGGGGAGTCCGTCCCGCCTCCCGCACCCCTCCTCCTCGGGGAGGGGCAGCGTAGCGCGTCTTGTGCTCGCTGGGGCGTTGCAGGCGGGCGGGCGTAGGCGGGGTGAGGCGCTTTGTTTCATAGTTACACTGATGCGACCCTTTTCCTCCTTGTTTGTTTTGTTGTTGTTTTTGGAGTGAGATGCTGATTGGTTTTGTGAATAGACTGCAGGCGAGCGTGCTGCAGGGCTGGGGGCTGGGAAGGAGTGGGCTGGCTGGGGGTGCTGGTTGCTGGGTGCGCTGGCTAGACCGCGAAATGCCTTGGGCGGAAAAGTAGTGCTCTGATTAGTCTACAATATGCGTAAATACATTCCATTACTCTGCCCATCCCTCTGCCTACTCCTCCGGGTACCCGACACACGCCCTCCCCCATCACGCTCTGCCTTCAACGCCCACGCAGCTCGCTTCGCTCGCCCTACGGCCCCTCGCCATCCTCCTCCACCCTCGTCCTCCATATCACCCCGCCCTCCCTCCCCCACCTCCTCAGCGCCCAAGCCACATTTTCATACACCACAAAAGTGATGCAAGTCGCAGGCAGGACACGGATCATGTTTGTTGCCAAGCCTCTGTAGAACCCTCTCAGGCCGGACTGGGCGTAGGTAAGCCGGAGGATGGTGGGTATGTTTGGGTACTCGGGGTTGTTGGACTGTGCGTGGGAGGGTTAGAGCGTGCAAGGTGGGAGAGGGGAGAGGTGAGACGCACTTGCAGACGCGCACGGATCACTTGGTATGGATAGGTCGTCGCTAGCGCCACCAGCTTCGACGTTGCGGACATGAGGATGTATTCGATATTTGACTTTTGTGCTTGGATGAGCATCGCTCGCACAAGATGCAAGGCAAGCAAAGGGACTGACGAGTTTCTCCCCCCCCTCCCTCCACTCCCTCCCCGCGCGCTCATACCTCCTCCGCTTCAGCTCAAACCCAAGCTGCTTCAGCTCCTCATACGCCATGAACTGCAGTGCGCCATTCGAGATGCCAATGAGCGCGAACGTGCTCCCCCTGTACAGCCCGCGCAGCCCCTCCGTGCGCGCGATGCGGTACAGCCCGCGGTGAAGCGTGCCGTAGTCGTGTGCGTCACCGGGGCGGGAGGTGAAGATTCGCACCCGGACCACCCACAGCGGGTTCGTCATTACTGCTGTGAGGGCGCCTGGAGGGGGTCAGCACCGAACTCAGCACGCAGCAGGGAATAGGCCAAGCAAAGCAGGGAAGGAGAAGACGTGAAAAGGGAAGGGAGGGAAGGGGAAAGACGCACTAGCCTGGGCGCTCGCGAGCAGGTACCCGCCTGGGGAGAGCCTCACCTCCCTCCCCCCGCCCTCAGCAGCATGCACGCTGTCCGGGTCTCGCGCCGCTATCCGTCTCTTGAGCAACTCGTACCTTCCCCCTACTCATCAGCCCTTCTCTTCTCTTCACTGTTCGGGAGAGGAGCGAGCGCACCACATGAAATACAGCCCCCACCCCGCGATGTTCCCCACAAGATTCGGCCCCAACCCCCTGTACAGCCCCTTCCACCCATCTCTCGCCTTGATCCCACCTAGGGAGGAGAGGATCGCCCGCCCCGGCCCGCCTGTGATAGGGGTGGAGCTGACCTGAAACCGGGTGCGAAGGAGGTCGAGCGGGTGCGTGAAGAGCGTCGCGATGCACCCGGCGACGAGGCCCGCGGAGGCGTGGTCGAGTACGGGGGAGGGGAGGAAACTGGGGGGGCGGTAGGGCTTGGGGGTGGGGGTGGACATGGACGGCGGGAAGCCGGAGGAGGGGGTGGGGGGTGCCCGGCTTCTCGTGCCACTGCGAGGTGCAGGTGAAGTTGGATCCAAAAAGTTGAGTGAACTTGAATCGGAGGGGCGAAGGGGATTCTAGCCCCGCGATGAGTGGCCTCGCCCGCTGGCTGCTGGTAGGATGCAGATGCCCAAGCCCAAGTGCTAGTAGAAGAGTGGCGTGTGTGGCCAATGGGAATAGCCGGGATTAGTCAAGATCGTAATCCACCTCTCTGGCGAACACTCGGAGAAGGTATCACGGCGCTGGACAGCGGCTGCTTCTGGCTCGCAATTGCGTCAGCACGCGTGCGTGTGTGCGGGGTGCGGGTCCACCTGCACGTTGCACACGAGCCTTGATTGAGGAATTGAGTACAGGGCGGTGAACAGGCGTGGGCGGGGGACGGGAATGAAGCGGGTGTCAGGGGGGGATCGTACAAAGATTAAGACTAAGACCGGAGGGTTGCCGGTGCCATCCCCGAGCTCGTCCCCGCGCGAAGCGAAGCATATACAACACCTTTCGCTCGGACGACCACTTCGACCGCACATCAGCCAGCAGCCACAGCCAGCAGCGCCGCCAGCCGCATCAGCTTCAGCTTCAGCCTAAACCGGCCCTCGCACGCCGCCCAGCTTCGCACTCCTTCCACACCCTCCTGGTCCTCTGTTCCCCAGCTCATCACTGACAGAAGAGCCAACGGCGAAACCGCATCAGTCACGCCTTCCTGCCCGTTTCTTGCGCACTTGTTGAGTGATTTGCGCTCCCGACAGAGCACAGAGCACAGAGCGCGAGATCTGCTCAGTTTCTGGGATTGCAACGGCGTATAAAAAGCGCATGCTAGCCCGTCTGCTCATCCCAAAGGCAAAGCATACGGTG
The DNA here is from genome assembly GCA_001630345.1 of Calocera viscosa TUFC12733. Classification (NCBI taxonomy): domain Eukaryota; kingdom Fungi; phylum Basidiomycota; class Dacrymycetes; order Dacrymycetales; family Dacrymycetaceae; genus Calocera; species Calocera viscosa. The sequence continues at coordinate 262,459 of KV417292.1, read as the reverse complement.
TCCCTCCTCGCTCGACCTCTGCCTCGTATCACTTGTTCATTGCCCGCCCCACGCGCCCTCTCCACCTCCCGAACAGACATGGTCCCGCCCACGCCATTCGACCCCACCTCGACCCCCTACCCGCCCGCCCGGCGCTCAGAGCACGTGGACGTGTACAAGTCCGAATTGAAGGGCTCGGTGCGCGTTCCCGACCCGTACGACTGGCTCGAGGAGAACGAGAAGGAGACGGAGGAGTGGGTTGAGCGCCAGGTGGAGTTTACCGGGACGTTTATCGATCAGGGCCCGAGGGAGAAATTGTATAAGGCTATTAAGGAGAACTTTAACTATCCCAGGGTGCGTTCTTTCTGTTTTAGTGTTGATGCAGGCAGCGGCTGACAAGGCGCAGTTCAGCGCAGCGTCAAAGAAGAAGGACGGGTATTATTACTGGTACTACAACTCTGGCCTTCAAGCGCAGAGCGTGCTCTACCGCGCGAAGGAGCTGCCCCGGGGGGAGGCGCTCACCGCCGCTGGGGGGGAGGTGTTCTTCGACCCGAACGCGCTGAGCAAGGACGGCACTGCCGCCATCTCCGTTGCCAAGTTCTCCAAGAGCGCCAGGCTGTGGGCATACGGCGTCTCCCTCTCCGGGAGCGACTTCTTCACCGTGTACGTGCGTGACACGCGCGTGCCCTGGACGGGAAGCGTGGATGACGCCGGCAAGCTGGAGGACGAAGTGAGGTTCTGCAAGTTCTCTGACGTCACCTGGACGCACGACGAGAAGGGCTTCTTTTACCAGCGGTTTCCTACACGGCCGGAGCACGGGGCGGCAAACGAGGATAAGGCGGGCACGGAGACGACGATGGATACGAATGCGCAGCTGTTCTACCACAGGATCGGCACGCCACAGTGTGCGTCCTCTCTCGTGTAGCGAGTGCTGGTGCTGACAGCGTGCAGCGGAGGACATCCTCGTCCACCAGGACCGCGACAACGAGCACTACATGTGGGGCACGAGCGTGTCCGAGCTCGACGGGAGGTACCTCCTGCTGTCCACGTCGAAGGACACTGGCCCTGTGCGTCCCTCTCTCCCGCGTTGATTCCGGGGGAAAGCTGACATGGGGATGGGGTAGACGAACCGGCTGTGGATTGCCGATCTGAAGGAGCAGGAGATTGGGCCGAATATCAGGTGGACCAAGCTGGTGGATGATTTCGAGGCGCAGTATTCCTAGTATGTGCTCGCAAGGAGGATAGAAGGAAAGTTGAATTTGAGCTGACGCATGGTGTAGCCTGGCGAACGACGACACGTTCTTCTACTTTTACACGAACCTCAACGCTCCCCGCTACCGCGTCATCACAGTGGACATCTCCGCCTCCTCGCCAGAGTGGAACGAATGGCTCGCGGAGGACGCCCAGGGGGGCAAGCTCGAGGACGCGACTGCTCTCCCGGGCGGGCTGTGGGGCGTCCAGTTCTCGCGCGACGTCCGGGACGAGGTGTACCTGTATGACGCGGCTGGCACGCCTGTGCAGCGGCTTGCCGAGGAGTTTATTGGCACTATTGAGAGCTCAGGTCGCAGGGACAGCGACGAGTTCTGGCTCTTTATGGTCGGGTTCACCACCCCTGGCGCGGCGGGTCGGTGGGTGCTCCCCGCGGCGTCTCCGTCTGCGCACGCGAACGGAACTGCCACCGGCACGAATGGGCACGCGAGCTACGGCAAGTGGGAGCCATGGCGCTCCACGGCTGTCAAGGGGCTGAGCGCGGACGAGTTTGACGCTGAGCAGGTGTGGTACGAGAGCAAGGACGGCACGCGGATCCCCATGTTTGTCGTTCGTCACAAGAGCACGCCCAGGGACGGCACGGCCCCAGCGCTCCAGTACGGCTATGGCGGGTTCTCAATCTCGATCAAGCCTAGCTTTGCTACTTCCATCCTCACGTTCATCAAGCACTTTGGCGCTGTGTACGCCGTCGCCAACATCAGGGGCGGCGGCGAGTACGGCGAGGCGTGGCACGAGGCCGGAACGAGGGAAAGGAAGATCAACGTGTTCGATGACTTTATCGCTGCGACGTAAGCAAGTGTAGTTTCACAAGGGCTGTGTTCTGACCCGGTTTGATGAAGCGAATACCTCGTCTCGAGCGGCATCGCCGGCAAGCAGAAGGTCATCATCAATGGAGGCTCGAACGGCGGTCTTCTCGTTGGGGCATGCGTCAATCGCGCCCCCGAGAACACGTTCGGCGCTGCCATCGCGGATGTTGGAGTCATGGACATGCTTAAGGTTTGCCCGCGAATTATGCGATCGACTGCAAGCTCCTGACCGCAGGATAACAGTTCCCATTGTTCACCATTGGCAAAGCCTGGGAGGCAGACTTTGGTGCTCCAGGCGATGCGCATGATTTCGATTTTATCTACCCTTACTCGCCGCTGCACAATGTGGATGCTGACAAGGTTTACCCCCCTATGCTCCTTCTGACAGCCGATCGTATGCACCGTTTACCTTTCCTTGATCTGAACTAGCTGACATCGCACCCCGCAGATGACGATCGTGTGGTCCCGCTGCACTCGTACAAGCTCGCGGCGGAGCTGCAGCATGTCAAGGCCGATAACCCGCACCCGCTCCTGATTCGCGTTGACACGAAGAGCGGGCACGGCGCGGGGAAGAGCACCGAGAAGAGGTACGGCATTGACATTCGTGACTGACCTCGTGAGCTGACAGCGGACTCCGTAGGATACAAGAAGCGGCAGATAAATGGGGCTTTGCCGCCCAGACGCTCGGCCTGGAGTGGAGGGAGTGATCCTTTTAGATAGAGTAGTCTGAAACCACAGGCTAATTCCTGGCCAACGGAGTTGGTCCAGGTCTGGCACGCAAGAATGGGGATGTCGGTCAGGGTCCAGATGACCGAGTCTGTCTAGAGAATCCTTCTGGAAGCATCTTTCGTTGCGAGTCTGGCGGGTGCTAATATTGTTTCCTTCTGCTGGACGTCCTCGATAGTGTGCAGGTAGGCCCAAGACGGTCTTTAAGAGCACATTCTGTCTTCCTACGATCTCTAACTGCCAACGATTGAGGAGCTTTCTGCGCTTTTTTTAATTACCCATGATTGAGGAAGAGCGCGATGTCGATGCGCCTTGTCGCGAAACCGCTCTCGGGCTCGAACTCCAACCGGTTTTGGAATGTGTCGTGGGGGAGAACACCGCGCGGGGTTTCCTCGCTCGATGTGAGATAGGGGCACGGGAGATGTGGACTGATGAGGAAAGACATCGTGTGGAGGATTTTGTTGCGAGCGGTGTTGCGATTGAGGAGGTGGAAAGGATGGTGTCTGGTGTTGAACGGGTGGCCATGGACCGATTGAGGTATGGCTCATTTCGTTTTCCATTCATGCGTTGGCAAGTGTTTTACGTCTACTGGACAGGGTTGGCAGTTTGCAGGTCGATGGGGCATCTTTGTCCTGCGGACAGCAGCCGCATGCAGGTGCGTATACCGTTCGCCTGTACGTTGCAGTTTGCTGATGTTGTGTTCCGTGATCATTTGGGTGCTGCGTTGCTGATTCGTGCTGGTTTCCCGCCTCTTCGCTCGTGCGTGCTTTCTCTTATCATCTGATGTTCGATGTTCGATGTCCGATGTCCGATGTGGATGTCGTATGTCATGATCGATGCTTTCCTGTAATCATAAAGTTGCGCACACAGCGGTGAGGGTTGTGGCACTGGATCTTTCTGGCGAGGAAGGGATGAGTTCCCGTATAGGAATTGGTGATTTGCGGAACATTTACAAGTATCGTGGTACTTGTGTCTCTGTTGCGGCTGCCGAGGAAAGTGGTTTCATATCAAGGGATGGGTTCCTTTTGGTCGAGGTCCGTCATATACAGGAGTTGCTGCGGGTTTATGAACCCTTGACAAGAGCAGACTTGATCCACTTCTGTGCTTTGCATGACATTAGGAGCGGGCATAAGGGAGTGAAGAAGGGGATCTTGATGAACATGCTCCTTGATCATCGTTGTACTTCTTCCTGCGTCAACTCCGTCTACTTTGTATTCAGTGCCGTTCGTGTACAACGCTTGGCGCCATTCCCAGGCCGTCACGAGCGTGTTGGGTCGGCTAAGCGCAAGGCGGTAGCGGAGGCTGGGCCTCGAAAGAGAGCGAAGATAGGGCTCGTGGTTGAGGCAGCCAATGACTGCCGCTTCCCTCCAGAGGAGAATGAGGAATTGGTGAATTCCATTATACGGGAGTATCAACATAGAACAAGTCCAGCTTGGTTGACAGAAGTTGCCTGTGCTGCTTGTGGAGAGAAGGTTTCGAAGGGTCTTGCCCACAAGGTGTCTGTCGTCGCGGTGCCATTCTATCTACTGCGTCCTGATGAAGGGTTCCCACCGCATTTGTATCCAGCAACCTACTCGGTCACGGAGTATGATGGCGCTTTCCTTCATCCGAAGGGCATGTCGTCATTGTGGAGAAAGGATGGTTATATCATGTTGTGCGACACGTGTCGAAGAGACTTAGTATTGAGGAAGGTGATGCCGGCTTTAGCCTTGTGTAACCGGTTTTACTATGGCCATGAGCATTTGTCTGCTGAGGTCAAAGCTGCATTTGGTGGTGCTACTTTTGTAGATCTCCGGTTGGTTGCTCGGTACAGTGCGAGCAACGTGTGCTTCACTTATAAGGATGATCCTGCGAAGGATGGCCTGTTTGGCAATCGTGTCTCTGGGGCACAGAAGTACTGTCGGGGAAACACGGTCATACTGCCTCGAGATCACGTAAGGATGGAGGAGGTCCTGCCTCCTTCTGCCGATGTTGTCAGGACAGCTTTTACCACAGTATTCGCTAGTGGCCAGAGGTTAGATGAAAAGGCTATTAGGAAGTTGGCCCCGCTGAAGGCATGCAGTGGACGGGTACGTCTCCTTCTCCGGTTTCTGATGTCACACAATGATGCATACACTGGAGGAGCGCAAGGTGAAGGTCCGGTTGCTTTCAGTGACGAGAATGTCGCCTCTATATTCGGTGACGGAGGTGGTCCTTTGGAAGGGGGGAATGAGGGGCTTCCTGAGTGCATAGAGATAGGGCATCTGAGGACAGTCGGTCATGACATGGCATCTGATGTCGGGGGTCGGAACGAATTTGCAGACTCAGGGAACTCGGCCGGGGAGTTCTATATGGAGGCATGTGGGTTTGTGAAAGGGGATGTGTCGAGTGAGAAGTACCGGTCTATGAAAGCAGAATGCTTGCAGCATTGCTTGGGTGGGAAGCCGTTTCTGCTTAGTCGTGGTGGGGCTGTACCCGAAAGGGAAAGACATAATCATCTGTTGCTTGGTGGGCTTTTCCCTCATTTAGATCCCTTTAACATTGGGGGATTTGACCATCCCGCAAGAAGAAGAAAGGTGGATATGGCAAGGCAAGTGTCTCATTTGTTAAATTTATATGACGGCCCCTTCGAGCGAGATGCACAGTTTGCGTTTGTATACCATAACATTTTGCAGAAGCGCCGCAGTACAATAGAGGCCTTCTTTCGGGTGAGAGAGCCCGACCTGGCGCGGCTCATGGAAGAAATCAAAGCTGTGTCCCCGGCTGTCTTCGGAGTGCTGTCGTCTAAGCTGCTGAAGGAGCCCAATTACAGGCCGGACACTGCGGAAGAAATTATGGCTTTGAGAGTAATGGAGCGTATCAATGTTGTGAGGCGTGATGCACCGGGAACGAATGGTTACAAGCGAGCCAGGAGAAATGAAATAAGGGCTCTAATCCATAAACTGGGTGTTCCCGCCTTTTATATCACCGTGACACCAACAGATATTGATAGTGGCCTTGTCCGCTTGCTCTCCGGGGAGTGTGAGGACTCAGCTTCCTTCGACAGGGGAGAGACCTATGGATCTAAATTCCAGCGAGCCGCAAGGGTGTCCAGGAATCCAGCGGCAGCTGCACGGTCGTTTCATCAAACAATGGTCAGATTTATAGACATCGTGTTACGGTATGGGAAAGGGGAAGGCTTGCTTGGTACATGCACTGGTGTCTATGGAATGGTGGAGGCGCAGGGTAGAGGTACGCTGCATTGTCACATGCTCGTCTGGCTAAGGGGGAATCTGAACCCTCAGGCAATGAGGAACCGGCTTAGAGATGATGGCAAATGGCGGGAAAGAATGTTTAAGTGGCTGGAGCGTCACATCCACTGCGAGCTGCCTGGAATGAGAGATGTGCTGAAGGAGAAAGGTGGTCCGTGTCATAAGCCTAAACATTTGCCGGATGAAATCAATCCTTGTACATTGCCAGGTCCCTCCATATCCCAGCTGATGGTCCAGGACTTCAAACGCGAATATTTTAATCATGTGAGTTTGTTGGTCGAAGAGTGCAATTGGCATGAACACAAGGCGACGTGCTTCTCCCGGCTTAAGAAAGGACAAGAAAAGGGGGACTCAACCTGTCGAATGGGTATTGATGGTAGTACTCGTGCTGAAACAGGACTTGATGACCAAACTGGGGCTATTTTACTCAGGCGTTTACACCCTAGAATCAATGAGTACAATGACGTGATGATGTTTTTGCTGAAGTGTAACATGGACATTCAGTTCATCGGTTCGGGCGAGGGTGCTAAGGCTGCCATTTATTATATTACTGATTACATTACTAAGCCGTCTCTTCCAACGCATGTAGGGCTGTCTGCTCTCGGCTTAGCGCTGCAGAAAACCCAAGGAGAAATGTTTGACCTGGACAATCAAGGAGAAAAGCTGCTGCTCAACCGGTTGGTGAATTCTATGATGTCTCAACAGGAGATGTCGCACCAGCAAATCATGAGCTATTATGTGGGTGGTGGGGATGTCTACTGCAGGCACCGGTTTACTGTTTTGCATTGGGGCTCCTTTGACCGCCTTGTGCGTTGCTATGAAGCGCGCAGAGAAGAGGAGGTAGCTTTAGTTGCGGATGGTGAGCACAGGGAGGATGAAGCTGGTCTGGAAGACGGTCTTGAGCATGGCTTTGACCATAATATGGAAACACACAGTGGTTGGGTTCGCGATCCTGAGTACTTAGTGAGTTTTCAGAAAGGATCGGTAAGTGCAGGGAATCAGGAAGTAGATTACAGGGAAAGGCCTGACGACGATGACTTTGATCAGCTATGTCTCTATGATTTCGTCGCTTCTACTTACAAGGAAACACGCAAGCAACATGAATGGCCATCAGTGGAACCTTTGTTGGACCGTGTAGGGATGAATGGCTTCAGAGGGAACCACGGAATCGAGGAGCTTGATCTGCATGGCCATTCCCTGCGAAGGGGCCGCCCACGTCTGCCGAGGGGAATGTTCCGTGTGTCTCACCCTCAACGGGATAGCCATCAGCTGCGTTTGAGTTTAGATGCCAGTGTGCCGGTTATTCTGGGACCGACGCTTCCCCGGGGTGATCGCAGCCTGGATGAGAGAACACGGTGGTGCAGAGCCATGCTAATCTTGTTTAAACCATGGAGGGCTTTGGTTGACCTACTTCAACCGGACGAGTCCTGGGATGAGGCTTTTGAGCGGTTTTCTTTCACAAGGAGACACCTCGAAATCATGGGGAATATTTCGGTGCTGAGTGAATGCAAAGATGCCAGGTCGAGAAAGAAAGTGCCTATGGAGGATGCCGATAACATCGTTGGTGATCAAGGAGACAATGATTTCTTAGAAGACGTGGAGGGAGATGAAAGGCTGGATGAAAGCCGCGAGGAGGGTGGAGATATTGATACTAGTTCAGGAGATAGGCGTCGGAAGCGCTTAGCTGCAATTGCAGCAATAGTGCAACGGTATGTCCACAATTTAGGGCATGCTGAAGTGCAACGTGAGCAGATTCACTCTTCCACGAATCAATTCGCCACTGTGCGCATGGGTCGCAGGGAGGAGATGTTAGAGGTAAAGCAATTCTTGTCGGTGATGTCAGAGTTGCGTAGACAGAGGCGCCCTCCGCAACCCGCGGATGCAACAGGTCTTGTAACGGCCACAATGGAGACTCTCTCATATGTGGAAGTAACCGCAATACGAGAAGACATTGGTCTACCAGAAACTAGCGGTTCTCTGCCTGCTAGGTTAAGTCAAGGTGGTGCTCGGGCCGCCGAGATCATAGAAAATGTTTTGACGAATTTCTCTATGCTGGGTAATAGTGAACAGTGCCGTGTTATACGTGAAGTGGGCAATCATCTCTTGAACAGGGAGAACAAGCAATTGTTGATGTATGTGTCTGGCATAGGTGGTACAGGTAAAAGTCATGTCATTCGAGGCATCATTTCTTTGTTTCGCTTGGCGAAGAGGAGCCACAACCTATTGTTAAGCGCCCCCACAGGGGCTGCAGCCATTCTCATTAGCGGTTATACCATACACTCGTTAACCTTTCTACCAAAATCGAAGTTCAAACCTAACCTAGGCGAACTAGAGCGAGTATGGAGGACAGTTGAGTACCTGGTTATAGACGAGATCTCCATGATATCTGCCTTGTTTTTGAATCAGGTGTCCGAGCGCATATCTCAGGCTAAGGGCATAAGCGATTTACCATTTGGAGGGTTGAATGTACTCTTCTTCGGCGACTTAGGTCAGTTGACTCCGGTTCGGCAGGCGCCGGTATACGCGTATTCGGTTACCAGCAACGTATCCTTCGCTACTGCTCAGTCAGTCCAGGGACAGGGCGCCGTGAATGGTGCAAGGCTCTGGCGGCAAATCAACTCGGTAGTGGAATTGAAGAAGAGTGTGCGACACCAAAGAGATTCAAAGTGGGCGAACTTGTTGCACCGGCTTAGATTAGGGGAGGCGTGGAAGGGCTGCAGCGTCCATTCGGCCCTCCAAATTGGGACCGGAGACAATTACTTAGTATCGGATTTCGAGGTGTTGAGGGGAAGACTAGCACGATCGCTGTTTACGAAAGACTCTATGATCATGGCGGCTTTTCACGACGCTCCCGTCATTACATGCACGCGTGAAATGCGTGATGAGTTGAATCGAGCTTTATCCAAGGCGCATGCGGAGCGCCTCGGAGAACAGTTGGTGTCGTACAATTCTAGAGATTGCCATAACAAAGTTCCTTTGAGTGGGGAAACTCGAGGCAGAATATGGCGTGTGCCCTCCACGGTGACAGGAGATGCCCTTGGTCGTTTGCCCTTATTCATAGGTATGCGCGTTCTCATCACAGAGAATATCGCAATATCTATCAATATCGTTAATGGAGCGGAAGGGACAGTGGCCGGAGTTCGCTTTTCCGAAGATGAAGAAGGAAACAGATATCCTGATGTGGTATTTGTGCACGTACCGCAATGCGGACTGGTGCACCCGTCGCTGCCGCAAGACGTTGTACCGGTCATCCCAGTCCGCTCGTACTTCAAGTGGGAAACTGAGAGTGGAAATGAGTATGGAATATCCCGACTCCAGGTTCCCCTCGTACCAGCGTATGCCTTAACAGATTATAAAAGCCAGGGCCGTACTTTCGAGAGAGCGGTCTTAGATCTTGCCAGCTGCCGGTCTTTAGCAAGCATGTACGTGATGTTATCCAGAGTGCCAACTCTTGATGGAGTGCTGGTGTTACGTGAGTTTTCAAATCGATATGTTCATGCACGTCTCGATCCCGCCTTGAGGACTGAGTTTGCAAGGTTGTTCTCTACGTCATAGCATATCAGCGATAGGAAGTAGATGTCCTTCGAAGGAGGTTGTGTTGCGTGGCCTCGCAGCAGACAGGGACTTGGTACATCATCATGACGAGCCTTGGCAAGCCCTGGACGGCCCGTCGAGCGCCGCGGACGCGACTGTAAATCGTTAGATGTGGATCGGACGCGAAAGAAGCGGTCAGCGTACTTGTCGGCGATGTTGATGGGCTCGACCGTCGCTTGAGAAGCGCGGAGCGCGGAGCTGTGTGAGCCGAACTGAAGAGTCGTCAGATGCGAAGATGATGGCACAGCGGCTGCGAACTTACTCACTACTAATGATTATGCTGGCCCGACATCCTACTGGCATGGCCGTGCATCCGATGGAACTCGACTTGCATCGTATGATGTGCGGGTTGCATCCTATGATATCACGCCT
>KV417292.1:234385-251578 GCA_001630345.1 Calocera viscosa TUFC12733 | reverse complement strand
GGCATGCTCTCGAGGTCTCGTCGAGCGTGCGGCCGTGACTGTGAACCGCTAGATGTAGACCAGGCATGAATCACGCGGTCAGCGTACTTGTCGGCGATGTTGATGGGCTCGACCGTGGCTTGAGAGGCGGGGAGCGCGGAGCTGCGCGAGCCGAACTGAAGAGTCGTCAGATGCGAAGATGATGGCACAGCGGTTGCGAACTTACTCACTACTAATGATTATGCTGCCGGGACATGGTATTGGCAGGGCCGTGCATTCGGCGGAACTCGACTTGAATCCTATGACGTGATGTCTGAGTTGCTGGGTGGTTGCCATCCATTTGGGCATGGGCTTGCTGCATTAATGAGAACTGTTCCAGAGAGCGTGCAAGCCGGGCGAGCCCGGCCAACGAGAGTGAGAGTCCGAAGTTGGGAAGAGGGCAAGGAAGATCATGTTAGCCTGCCCTTCGAAAATCGTCTTACAAGTAGTCATGCGTACGCGATTACCATCGAGGAGTTATATCAGTGGCGATGGTTCGGCACAGCGTCCTGGACATAAGGGTGAGGTTTAGCTCGGTTTCTGGCGTCGCATTGGACGAAAGGCTTAGTTCATGTGTATCAATTTAAACTTTGCTAGTTAAGTCGTTCTTGATACACTCTGCGGTCCCTGGGGATGTACAGGTAATTGCTGATGATTGATTACGATAGTGTACAGGCTGTGGGTGATGCCACCATATGGATGATTCGTGGTACTTGATAGCGATACTTAATTATGCAGGGTTTAGTGTTGCCCAGGTCTTGTACCTCGAAGTAGGTGTATACGGCGCCCTCATTGCGTCCTGTCTATGTCGTACTGAACAGAGGACAGCTGCAGTCCATGTTAGAACTGTCACGCGGATTAAAGGTCTGTGACAAACACTGGTGGCTCTGCTAGCTTGCGTAGGTGGGAATACAGGATCCTGTGATGATGGGTTTGTCTGCGTGATGTAGTCTAGGCGGTCGTAGCGAGAGTTCCTCAATGCATTATTAGTCTGATTAGAACATCTGTGAGCTATGGGTCCATCAATAGGGGCATGCTCCACTTGCCTTGTCGAGCCTGCTATTAGGAGGATGAGCAGAAAGCTTGTCTGACGGCAATGTCGCGTGTTGGGCGTTTTGGGTGTTCTTGTCGGTCATTCTACCATGCGTCGACTGTTCACCTACAGTGGAGGATGCTGCTCGATTTTCATATTCATTCCCATCATTAATAGCGTTATTTTGGGGTGTCATGTTCCGGGAAGTGCGTTTCGTGGTTGATGCAGATAAGGAAGTCGGAAGTGCCGCGGGCCCAGGAAAATGTCTCATATGTGAATGCGACGAGTGGGACGCAGACGGGGGAATTGACGGTGGAGAGGATGGGTTGTATACAGTGGGAGGCGTGCTTGGCTCGTTGAGGGTCATTTGGCCGGGTACTCGAAAGCGCGGACGTGGTCTATAGGATGAACTTGGGGTACCAGTTTCGAGAGGAGTAGCCGGAACGTTTTGCTCAGGGCGATCGATATCTTGGGCGGCTCTGTCGTGTTGACGGTTCACTTCGTCCACAGCTGCCTGCATTTGCTGTCGACGGTACTCCGGCGAATCTGCAAGATTGATCTTGGTCACTTTGGCAGAGTGGGAAGGCCCGTGCTCCCCGTTCCTCTTGTTCTCGTGAGAAGTTGTAACTTCTGCAACTTCTAGAGCGTTATTTGTAGAGATCATCGCCGAGAAATGCCAGTGTTCTTGAGCGTCGGCCAAGGGAACATCAGCTTGAATGCTAAGCTTTAAAGGTACGCGAGCGCGAGTGAATGCAAGAGCAAGTGGCTTTCCCAGGCAATGTGCGAGATTAACTGCTGCCTATGGAAGAGTCAACGGTGCGTTGCGGCACCACTGCACATTCACTTACAGCGAACTCTCTGATGTGGAACGAGAAGGCAACCGGGGCGGCGGTGACTTCATATCCTGCGAGCTCGGTCGAGTCCATCTCGAGTTGGTTGAAAATATCGCCTTTATCTATACGTGGGCAAGGTTGAGGAATGAAAATGGACAGTGGTATCGGAACTGACCTGCAACCGTTCGCACAAGAAGAGACGCTGGCTTGAACTCGCATGTAACATGACCGTCCGCCTTCTGAATTCCGACATGCATGCGTCCAAGCAGAGTTTTCATAACAGGTGCAGGAAAGATGACAGCGTGCTTTAAAGCATCCTCGTCGAGATGCGGGGCTAGAATTTCGTCCAAGTCGTCCAGAGAGAGTCGATGTGTCTTGCGGACACCTGAAAACCGGCATATATGCGTCGACATTGGTGACAAGCAGGGGGATTATGCTTACCGTGCTGGCAGAAGAGCTTTACAAACAGTCTGCTCTCGTATACACCATCTTCATCATCCGATTCCCCGTCTGCAACCTCGTCGTTGTATTCTCTGATGACCAGTTGTATGCGCTCCACTTTCTTCTCGGGAGGAGTCGCCATCTTCAAGCGAGAGAGTAGGATCTTTGTTTTAATGCGGGCTTGTACCCTCCGTGCTTCACGGACTGGGCTGCGTCCTGTTGGGACGGAGGAACCTGATGGGCGAATGGAGTAGGAGGAGAAGTACGAGCGTTCGAGAACCAGGCAGCAGTATCCGGATAGTGATGAGTTTGTAGCGGAGAAGGTCAGCTAGTATGAGAGGTTAATGGTGGGTACTGCTCGAGCTGATTTGGCGCACTGAGTCGGCTAGTCCCAGAATGTCGACGTTCTCGCTGTAACGCGACAAACACGTCAACATATGGACAAGCTCTGCAGTTTAAGTCAGCGAGCGTGGCTGAAGGACAGATCATGTGCTTGCATACCGCTAATGCGATTGACCTCTATTGTTGCATCCATTGTGTAGTGTGTGAGGGTTGAGCCGTTTCCGTGCCTGTCACGACGGGCGAGTTCACGGCCGTAGCGAAAGGAGAGGTTAAAGGTACATTGCCCCAGAGCGTCAAGGCATATGCAACGGTCTTCAGCCACGTATCACGTGTCTCCATGTGACATCGTTACGCGTGTCTGTCCACAGCTGGGTTAGGCATAGTATGCAGGTTCGCGATGCATGGTGCGCACTCACCGTTGTTTTGCCCCGTGTGGTATGTCGGAAATTGTGAAGCATAGTACAGACTTCGCTTGATGTCAACGATCAGATTCCTGGAAGACAGCTCGTGCACACGCTGCAGTTGCACCCAGGGTGTGCATTGTGCAAGGCGTTGCAGCATACAGTCGATTCTATGCCGGCACATCCTCTACCCTCCATGCGTAGTCAAGCGCGACATAGCCATTGCAGCCTGTGTCCCATGTACATGATGAGTGCAGCAGTTCTTAGGAGTTGTGGTTGCTTTGTGTGAGAGGAGGCAAGGACGTTCAGTGCCTCGCTGACTCGGATGTGTCACCCCGGGCGCTGTAAGGGTCGCGATATGGGCCGAGCGGCGGTGCCAGCCGCGTGGGGTCGTGCTTCCACCATCAAGGTCGATTTACTGCGTGAGGGCCCGGGCGTGGAGTTACCGCATATCTACCTTTCTTTCAATTCTTTCAATTCAAGTATGGAGGCAACCATCGTGTACATGATTCCAGTAGAAAGCCACTACGTCGACACGTGCGCAGTATTGCAGGCAGTCGGTCATTGAGGGATTATATCTATATTCTTCGGCAGCTCGATACCAGTCGAACCTACTACCTTCACGGCCTATGTCTGTTATCTTGCTATCACAGGAGGGGCATTGTTTTGAGATCAGCAAAGCGGTAGCGGATCGCATTGGCGTTGTCCGTGACTGTGTCTACGGTGCTGCGTCTCTCTTCACTGGCCCGCTGGTGGCTGAATATCAAGCAGTGGCAGAAAACGACATGATGGGCATCCCTCTTCATAAGGTCTCGTCCGTCGTGCTCGCAAAGGTCCGTGTGTGGCAATGAAAGTCTGCTTCTCCTCTCTCATCTGGATACTCAGGTGCTCATCTGGTGCAAGCATTACGAGGAGGCCGTTCCGTTAGATTGTGCCGACTGTAATCAGGAGTTTCCAGATTGGGATATGGCCTACATCGGAAATAGCGTTAAGGAAATGTGCGCATTCGAAAGGCATTGGGTTGGACGTGCTGAACGACATTCTACTAGTTTACTCATCCTACAGGTGAGACCCCATTGCGGCGCACCGCTGAAAGCTGACGAACCTCCTTGCTTGTAGGCCGCTGATTATCTTGACATTCCCGGCTTGATGTACGGCTTCCGGCTCACCAAAGTCAGCCCTGATAATTAATTTACACAGTTTGCTGGCGTGCAAAGGCATGACCGACACCCTGCATGGCCGCAGGCCGAGGGAGATCTGCGATTTACTCGGTATAGTGATGGACTTTTCCGCGCAGGAACAAATTCAATTGGAAAGGGAGAATGTACAGTGCCCTGTCGCATCGTATGCCGCTAGCAGTCGCTCACTAGTTGATCGCAGGTATGGGCTGAATTCGGGTCTGGTTGGTAGAAGGTGGCTCCGTTCAATACAACACAGTCTCATCTCGGTTCTCGTCCTCGGCGAATTGCATTGTAGGTCGCTGTACCGCTGGGCTCTCTTGCGGTTGTTGCAGACCACGTAGATGGATGATAGACTGCGCATAAATGAGCGTGCTGCCGGTAATCAGAGGAAGCAACCCTAACCGGGGCAGACAGGTTGTCAAACACCGCCAGCTGGATTATATGTTCCAGTCGGAGGTATACATTGAAGGTGCCGTTTGTTCGGTGGACGACGTCGAAAGAAATTGCTACATCAACGAAATCGCCTTCTTGGAACATGGCGGAATGTGCTGGAGACACTTGACCGTCGTTCCTCCTGACTCCCAGTAAAGGAGGATCGTCACGCAGCCAGTCGTGCTCTACTCGTTGGTAGGCCTGATCAAGCGCGTGATGAGCGGTACGTAGAGGTGTTTCGTCGACTGGGCGGGACCCATTGATATTGCGCTAAGTGCCATCAGAATAGATTCCCCGGGCGATTTGGTTGCACGCACTCTCGAAAACACCCGTTTTGCACAGCGTATGGAGTCCATGTCCCCCCTGTTCTCCCGATCGGCACACGTCGCATGGGTCATTGCCCCGTACCATCTTCTGATATCACGAATTGCTTTCCAAGTGTTGATCCATACCGAGGCAAAGGCGGCGGAGCCGGGTTCGAGAAGAATTCTGTTCATTGCACTCATGCAATTCTTGGGATCGCTGTTACAGCCAGTCAGAAGACAGCGGACGATACCAAACCCCGCTACGTACCCGTCCCAATCCCCGTACAATCCAACCCGACTCTGCTTCAGGAAGCCTTGCATGCGCAAGATGGCAGGGACCCAAGCACCTTGAGAGGAAGGCATCAGGATTCCGTGACCGTGCCTGTGGCCTGTGTCGGTCGATGTAGACGACATGCTGAGCAACGCGCAGACGCCCTCGTACTGGGTTGGAAAGGGACACAGCGTAGACGCAATGTCCACGGCGAGAAGGGCTTCAGGAAATCCCCAAAGATCTCGCGTAAGCCGACTGTGCGGGTCTACGACAGTGTGAGTGCCTCTGTCACAGACGATTTGCAAACCGTGACCTTGGACAAAGAGCGCCATAACAGCCTTGATGTTCGATTTGCTGTTCAACCCGGTGCCGTTGAAAACACAGTAATGCCCCATGGCTTTATATAGCTGCCGTGAAGGATGCAAGGTACATTGACATGGTAAATCATGATAAGTGCAGTGAAAGCAGCGATATGTGTGGTGACAGGTCTCATACTGACCGACGACGATATCGCTTCACACTGGCGGGTCTTCCAGGAGAGCGGATGCAAAGCCCGCGTCGGTGAAACACGCGACTTGATGCCTTGCCGACTACCACCGCACACCTTTCCCAGCGCGGTGTGGAGGATACGGATTTATCGACTATGGATTCGTTCTACTTCACTCTACCTCATGCCTTCAAAGTAATTCCTTTCCGATAAAAGCGATCCTTATGAAGGCGATACGCGTCTCATGTCTTTCAGAGGCGGACCGAAATTCTCAGCCATAGAGCAGAATCACACTGGCTTGCTCCCCGGCTTTGGACATGCGACATTCTACTTGCGCCCAGCATGTTACCAGATGTCCAGTATATAAGAAGGTATCCTGGGTGGTGGGACTCAGGTCACGAAACTAGGCCGGGAACGGATCTACAGCATGGGCACTAAACGGAAAGCTTCCAAAGAATACGATCGAGGAAGGCGAGGAAGGTCAGCTTACGAGGCAGCTCATATATCAGCGTGAGATAACCGATGCTCATGGACAGGCCAACCGAGTCGACATTGCCGGAAGGCTCTCTGGGCCATGGAGAGCATACGACGGAAAGCTCCGTTTCGAGTGCTGCAGCAATCGTTGAAAGCCTGTGCGCGTTCCGTCTCAGTCGTGAATTCCTGTGATCTCACATTTTCCCAGTCCGGCACATTCAATGCCAATCACAGACGATCCCTTTACAACTTCGGCGGATTACGCAAACGAGGCTCCTGTGGATGTGGAATCGGAAAAGACAGGGTGAGGCATTTCTTGATTGTCGAATGTGCTATAGCCGACGGAAACTAGACTCGACGGCGAAGCCCCATGGGTGGATCCGTTGTCTCTGATTCCTCGCGATCAGGCACTTCCTTCGAGGAATGTGCTTCCCCTCGCCGGCACTGACGATGGCGCGGAATCGGACACTGGTGCCGAATCTTCGTGAGTTCCTGGCTCTCTATGGCATCTGCTGTTCTCAATAATGTTCTAGGATATCTATCGCTGCTTCCGATCGCTCGGATCCTCCTGACCTGGATAATATGCCTTTAGCTATTCAAAAGTATGTGGTCTGTCTTTGCTCGAATCGCTCTCCTGACCATCCCCAGGCGCTTGTTGAGTATGCGAAAGGAGGCCGATTCCCAGCGGGGAACGTACTACATCACAAAGCTGCCTGCTGACCTCGAGTTTGGTCGCATGGATTCTTTTCTGGATATGCGAAACTTTCTCGTTGGCAGACGCAATAGTCCTGTGAAGGTGTTCTTGTCCGGCATTCTGATGTCGACCGACTTCAGAAACGGGGAAGGAACGCCCCTGAGACGGGTCTCGGTCGTGGTCAAACCTCTCACATTGATCGACTCCGCTGCGGCGTCTCGTATTTATAACGAGTACAGTGTCCCGCTGGAACGTATGTTCGATTGTTGACTGCTTGTCCTTCGAAGTATCTTACCCAGACATAGGCACTACGAAGGATAGCTTCCTCAATATTCAAGCCGGGAGGTGGCAGACATCTTATGGCGCTCTGCGCGAATCTCCTGTGCGGTTTTCGGTCTTTGCACCCGGCCACGCTTACACATCTTGAGGCAGGGAAATGCATTCACCCATGTATACCTCGCTCAACGTAGCATTCGAGACAGGGAGCAGTACTCCGTCGACTCTTTGGGTCGAGGCGATCTCATCGTCCTTGAGATGCGAATACGGTCACGCCGAGGTGAAAGTAGAGGTCGCACGGTTGAATTTCAACTCCAGGCTATCAATGTACTCTTGCCTGGTGCGAAGCAGGTCGATTCCCCTGTCATTGATGAACAAGAGGAGGTCGACTGGTAAGAACATCGTTCCGGAACCTCCTGTTCTCATCTCGCTACTTGATTTGCTTCGTGCTGCATTTGTACCGGCTGTGCCTGAAACATCTGCCTATTCGTTGCCCAGTGAGTTCCGTGAAACGATATGATCAGCTCACCCTTATGACACCGTTCATGTCCCAGTCTTTCGTAGTAATTAATGGAGTTCACCTTTCATTGGCCCTATGAGTCATTGATGGTACCACGAAAGATGGCTGCAAAACGGCTTCTCCGTGACTCCTCAACGTTCATGAAATGCGCAGCCGGTCAGCTGAAAAGAATAAACTAAGGTTAAGCCGATACCTCAAGGGATCGTTTGTCGCAGACTTCTCCGTTTCCGTTCGCATCCTCACTCTTCCCTGTGATGTCTCCCCGCTGCTCCCTTGGTACCATAAAGAGAGCCTTGTCCTGGGCTGGCCACTAGCCATCCAGGCTGGCACGTCGACTATGTGCTCCTCCGATCTACCTATTGTTCTTGATCCTGCGTTATGGTCCGCGATTACGGACAACCACGCTGCGGTCGTATGGGTTCCTTCGCTACAGTGTACTGTATCAAGAACCGATCTGCAAATGTTGGGCAGACCTTTCCTGATTGTCACCTGCATTGGCGTCCTGAAAACACGATATGCCGATGACACCCTCGCCGAGTTGCTGGTTGAGTGCTCTGTTCAAGACCCTAATACCTTACCTTCATTTGGCTGAACAGGAAACCGAGGCTGCACTTCACCGAAACGGAGCATATCTGACATGGGCAAGATCTCAAGTCGACTTGTGTGGCTACCTATCCCTGGACCTGGACGACCATCAACACGTCAGTGCTTTCGGGAAGATTGATGCATACTTCGGCGCACTCGCGCTGCTCTCACAAAGCGCACTCGCGCGTGCCATACTCGGCGCGTGGATCTCCAAGAATGAGTCACATGTTGAAGCAATCAAAGGAGACGCAGTGCGCACACGATTGTCATCTGAACATCGCTTGTTATCGACTACCCCGGTGCCGACAGCATTCCCTTCGCATGGATCAACCTCATCGTCCGACATCGCTGTTACAGACAAGGACCTGGACGAACTCTCTATGTCCTCTTATTCTATCTCGGAGGAGCAGGTCCGACGCTCCCCCATACTGTATCTGAAGCAAATCGCCTCTCAAAGAGGCCTTGCTGTTGTCGAGGACGCCCTAAGCACCGGCCCTGGCCATAACCTTACGTGGGAAGGCACAATACACGGTACTCAAATTTCATCTATAGCGCTCACAGTGGTACTGATAATGAACAGTCGGGGGCTCCAGACTTCCAGCTGGGAAAGGCACGGGGAGATCCAAGAAAGAAGCGTATAGACTGGCCGCACTGCAAGCGCTTCAGTCTTTGGGCTGGGTATGTTGTATCTCGTCCTGGCTCGTTTTCGATTTCTCATTCAGACTTCCAGATGCCTGCTTCCAGTTGAGAGTGCAGTCTTTAAAGGCTGAATTTTCTGTATAACATACCCCTCGGATTATGCCATGGATTAGCCATATGAACGGTCTCCTTTCCAAATAACTCAACCCGTCATGAATACACATTACACAGGAGCTGCCGGGTTACAAATTGCGCGACAGTAACGACTCATCGTGCCCTGCCCGCTAATAGACGAGCCCATCCCAGGTTTGACACGTCCTTTGTACGTGTATCACCGGCCACCGCGCAATACCGCAGCCTTCTGGTTGGACGGGTGTCGCTGCGATTCAGGCCACACTGGCCGGGCACGTATGGAGTCGGATCCTTCCTCCTAAGCTAGCAAGGTATACGAGCGGATCAATAGCATTAGAGATGTAGACTACCCAAAATGGCCGTGAACGGACAGCGCCTGCCTACCTAACAAGCTTCAAGTCGGTATCCTGAGTGATCGCTTGCGAAACTTGTCTTTGGCAGGGTCCCGCGGAATACCCTGCTTCGTCTTTTCTCTGTTGTCTGCGCGTCTCTTCGAATCTCTCTCCGATTTGGAAGCGTTGCTCTCCTTGGGCAGTCCTAACAGCGCCAGCTTTTCGTTCCATAGATCGTTGACTGCAGGTGCCTTGGTAGCTTGTCTTTCTGCAGGAAGGAAGTGCAAGTTGTCTTCCTCTGCACTCCCATCATCATACTCTTCACCGTACTCATCCAGAGGATCCCCTTCGCCTTGATTTTCTCGCGCATCATCATATACAGTACACGGAACTGGGCACGGTTTAGTCTCGGGATCGTCTAAGGCCCAACAACTTATTTGACTCACTGCTTCTCAAGTCAGAGGTTCGCTCCAGGCACTCTGCACCGTCTCTACTGCAGGCACTGCACTTCTCCCCTCGCTTCCTCTTCTCGCATATTTCGTAAGGTTTGCACTCATCGGCGAGGATGTTTTTCTCCTTGTCCATATACCACAAGGTTCTTTGCTGACAGGTTTGGCACCTGAAAGCACCATGACGCCACTAATGCGTCTTTAGTATACCGATCACTCACGAGCGAAAGGAGTGACACGTACATATGTAAAGCCTTTCCCTGAATCTGCCACTTCCAGGGAGCCATGCTCTCGAATAAGCTCAGCCGAGAGATTTGACCGTGATACACGTAAAGGCACGATTCGTTCTCCGATGAGGTAACCATCTGATGGTGTCCACTTCCGCAGTGTTCGATCGGTCTTGACCATGCGGAGGGCAATCATAGTCCGCTTGTCGAATGACTTGCTGTTGTAATATACATGGCCTTTCCTGCGGTGATCTTCCACATTTGTGTAGTAATTCACTAGAGCCTTCTTGGAAGACTTTGCAGGGGTTGCGGCGCTCTCGCTGGTTGACCGTGGGCCTGATCTTGCGCGTTGAACAGGGCGAATGACGACATCTTCCGTATACAGTACCACTGATACTTGTTCTGTATCGTGTGCTTCAGCTTCTGTGACTGATACCTTTCCTCTATTGCGCGGTAGCACCGTTCGAGCAGTTCGGGTTTCGACGTCTGTCCCTTCCAGCCTGTTGCTTGCACGCGGCGTCTTAGTCTGTCTTGTTGTAAGCACCACAATTTGGTAGGATTTCTTTCCGGAGCTGACCGTTGGAGACATGTTCGTTGCACGTCTTAGCCCTGTTCTCTTCATCCGTGTTGCACCTTCATGTCCAGGCGACTGCTCTTCATCATCAGACTGCTCTAGGACAATCGACTCACGCCGTCGCTTTCGCTGTCGAGGTGTAGGATCTGGACTTGCGTTTGAGGGGTCCGCGGAGCCGCTCTTTGGTGAGGCGGTCCTTTCTGCTCCGAAGAGTCTTCTTTTCTTCCGAGTTTCCCCTTGACGCTCAGCCAAATCCTCTTCGTCATCGGACTCTTCCAGAGGGCTAGGCTTACGCGGTCGCTTACGCTGGGCGGACCTCTGCTCAGGAGATTGGTCGGCGGAATTTCGAGCGCCTTGCTTCTGGGAGTCGCTCACTTCCTGGGTAAACGTTCCGTTCTTCTCTGCCGTCGGTGCTTTGGGACTTGGCTCCTCTTCGACATCGGATGGGTCTACAGAGTTCGTTAAAGTGTTTGGTTCTGCTTGTCCGCACGTTCGCTCCACAACCGCGATTGACGGAGCTGCGGGAATGGAGTGGTATGATATGGTTGCTTGTTCGATATCTTGTTGAGGGGGGTTTTGTTCCACGACTTTCAGTGACGGCACAACTGGTGATACCCTGGTAGCTTCGCTTGAGCTCAGCAGGAGAGTGTCATATCCTTCACCGGTATGTGACATATTGCTAGTCGTCCGTTCCCAGCCAGTACACGGGTGGCCGCTCTCATCATCATCCATTGGCACGTTCACAGAACTTGGCGAGTTCATATCCGCCCCGTCCTGGATCGGTTCCATGTACGGCTGGTCTTGCACAGTGGTGTCACCAGTAACACTCGTTTTCTGAACATCTTTCTGAACATCACTGCCAGTCGGTTTATGGTTTAACTCGATTGGAAGGCCAAGGAGTTGCGGTGCGAATGGCAACATAATATCCTGCACTTCATGGAGCACGTTGTCTTCCTCTTCGGTGTGATGATTGGTCGTATCTTTCACCGGCTCCTCCGATACGATTGGGCCGGCTGTGTCAGAGATTGGTTTTATAAGCTGGGCTGTAGTACTGTTCAAATCTCCGTCGGAATTGACAGGATTGTGATCCTTTTCAGCATCCCTGGTCGCCGAGGGTGACATAGCCGCATCGCGGAAGAGACCGTTCAATGGAGGAGAAGAAACCACCGTGTCCGGCACAGTATCCTGTGCGGGCTTCTTCGTAGGTCCATCGCTGCGCTTGGTTCCAGCAACAAAGCGAACCGTCTTGCCTTCCGTTTGGATAGTGCCTCTTTTCCTTCCTGGTTTTGGCTCGGCATTGCGGTCTCGTTCTTCGTGTTGGGCAATTGAATTCCCACCACGCACGCGCAAACGTGTTTCTTTGACGTACTTGCGGGCGACATCGAGATGCTGTGCTTCAGAGAAAGCGAAGCTCTCAATGTGATCTTGGCGAATATAGGTAGGTATATTCACGAGGTCCGGAAGGCAGTCTTCTAAGTCCTTGTTCCCTGCGTGAATGAAGATCAAAGCCGAATTGACGTAGCCCATTGCAAGCTCGTTGAAGGCCCGACCGTGCATATTAACCGCTTCTTCATCGAATGATGCATACATCAGACCCTACTGTGCGTCAGCCACAATCTGAGAGACCGCGATGCGTGTTCGGGCCTACCAATAGCTCACACACAGCCCGCACTCTCTCCTCCTCGGAAGAATACGACTTATTAACCGTAGCATAAAACTTCTCGGTCCATGTGTCCCTCTCAAAGCAGTCAATGCCCAGAGGATCCAGATTGCTCATGAGCGGGCAGTGCCGAATATGTTCGGAAGATAGTCCATCGACCGGCAACAGGTTCATTGGTAAAGGGAATGCGTAGTTGTCTGTGACTCCATCCGTCTGAGTTTCCGAGGGCGTGCGTTGCATTGGAGACACCAGTTTGTTCAGTTGCTTCAGCAATATCGATAAATTGTGGGTCATAGTCGTATTCATGCGCACGCCACACATCCGACACTGTAGGGCGTATGAGATCTAGAGGAATTCAGCAGCCAGAAAATACGCTTGTTGATATCCTACTCCTTACCCAAGAATCCAAAGTGGCAGCAATATAGACGTCGATTGCTGCAGGCTGAGCATGCAATTCCCAGACGACATCTGCCAGGATGACGTCCACCAGATCGTCTCCAAAGGTCGCATCGATGTGATCACGCACATAGGGAGCGCGCTGATCAATGGTCCGGCTCCACCATGCAGAGTGCTCCCCTCCCTCGCGGTGTAACGGTGGAGCCTGCATCCACAGCCATGGTGTCCTCCCTTGCGCAAATCGTGCAATGCTCGTAGGGATGTAATCATCTTGCAGGATCGTATCGCTGTAGTGCACATCATGCGCCCAGAGAATATTCCGCGCGTGCAGAGCATGTTCCAACATAAGCACTTGAAGTTCCCCAGGATACTGTCCTATATGAAGATGGCGACGGCCTTTCTCGCAAACTGTCTGCGACATTGTTAGAGAAGACCTTCACATCATATATGCACATACCCAAAGGCCTCGAATGGCAGTTTGGTACGAGACGTGCTGTTCACGGGGCATGCCCAGAGAAGGGACCTCCCCGAGAATAGCAAATAATCTCTTGAATAACAGACAAAACGAGACTCGCCCTCGTCGATCCCAGTTGAGGAACACAGACTTCGTAAGTCGATTTTCTCTGTATCGAAGCTTCATGATACCGTCATCATTGATAACACGAGTTGGTTCTGGTCTTCCTCCAGGTCGGATGTGTGTGTAACATTTGTACAGCTGGAAGAACTCGCTTGGCAGTTGGAGGAAATTCAGGGTTCTGCCCTCGTCGTTCGGTAGCCCAATTCCCTTTCGGCTCAGATCCTCCCCAGCGGCGAGAATGCTGTGTACTTTGGTGGTGACCGGGAGTGGCAGGCGATCTGACATCCCCATATAGAAGTAGTAGGAAAGAAATGGATTCTAGCTTCCGGGTCAGATTCTTCTGGTCTGTCTGTCCCTTTATATCAATACTGACCAGCGCCACCGACCAGCGCGACACATCCTCCCTATAATTGGACTTTCCCCCTGATCCTAACACAGTGGAGAGGTTCTGGCTCTTCCAAAGTACTTGCAATCCTTGAGAAACAATGTCGGACATATGCCGATCGACGCAATCTTGGACTTCTTCCTTCGTGCGTCCTCTCAACCCTGTGTCGACGGTGGGCAGTTCCTTTAACCCGCGCTCACTTGTCCATTCCGACATAGTAACGGCGCCAATGAAGATGTCAGAAACGAGGTCGCGATGGCCTTTTGGTTATAAGAGCGTGTAGCGTACTCCACTCTGCGTTTTAGGGATTACGGAAAGAATTGTGCAAGTAGTGGTAATACATGGAAGAGTCAAGAATACTGTATGCCGAGCGCGTCTGGCTGTACCCATCTGGTCAGCAGCGGAGGCAATTGCACCCCATATAAATACCCCTGCGGGGGGTCCCGGCATGTGCAACGCCACTTCCCCCTAAGTTGATCCTCGACGATCATCATGACATCCGTCTTGCTGTCAGGCAGTTTACCGAGCACTCCGACGTATACTGCTGAAGAACTGCATTCTCCTATGGATGGACATCCAACTATCAATTCCACGCTATCTTCCGCTTCTCAAGATTTTGGGCTGTCCTCAGATGGCCTGCTGCACCGGAACAAGAAACGAAAGCGCCCTACCAGTACGACTCTCTATGGGGATGATATCGTGGCCAAGTTTCCTCCCCATATTCAGTGCAGCGGTAACCATCCCCTACCGGACAAGAGCATCATAAACTCGTTGGCAACTTACGACAACTGGTTGACGCTTCACGAGTCGCATAAGCTGCACGCAGTTTGCTATGAGACCAACGGGTCCTCCACTCTGCACACATGGCCTCCAATTGCTTCCGTTCCTCCGGAAGCAGATCTCCTTCGAAATATGGTCCTTCAATCATCGACCGCTTATCGACGCTCGCCATACATCCTGGATGTAATCGCGACGTACTTCAGCCCGCAGCCTCTTATCCCAGCCAACGATTGCCATGCCTCGACTATCACACTCCATATCATGTTCGATCCGCAGCCAAGATTGGTGCGGCAGATACATGCTTCCGCGGGACCAGTCGCATTCGATGGCACATGGGTCGTTTTCACGCACAAGGACGGTCGGAAGGACGCGCACCTCCGATGTCTTCTGCAGAACGCAGAGGTGCACTTCAAATTTGGTCGACAGGTAAAGCAACCGTTGCGTTTTGATTGAATCACTGAACCTGAGCGTGCATGACAGCCCATCAATTTTGGTTGCGTCTTCAGCCCTCGCGCAAAAGTCGGCATTTCGTTCTCCACAGACAGTGATTTGTTCAACATATTCACCACATGCGGACTTCCGCGTACTCCGACAGCAGCGCCATCCTGCGAACTCGGCGGACCAACCCTGTCGCCCAGGGCACATACGCCAATGGGATACATTCCGAGCGATGTCAAAGTCTGGCCTGATACGATCTTCGGACCAACCTTCATTTTGCGACAACATGATGGCATCGATATTTTCTCAAATGCCAGCCCATGCGATCGCTGCCTTCCACTTCCCATGGCATGGAGTGCGATGAACGTCAAGCGTGGTTACTATCTTGGGGATTATGCTTTGCTACCCGGCACGCCCGCAATCGCATTCTTGCTGCACGACCGTGCCGGTCGGCAACCGTCCCTCTTGCAGACGGCTCTTTTACCGGAACATGTTGATCGAGAACTGCGGGTCGAACCAATCCCTGAAGTTCACACCATCTGCACCATTCTGCAAACCGGTCGTGCTCAAGAGAACATTCTGCTCCACTGCAACGTCATCAACGTTATGCCAGACTCCACGCCGACAATTTGCAATCTTCTTCTGGGACAGCTTGGCTCATCGCTGTGGTTTAAAGTCACATTTTCCCCCTCTCTTTTACCCACAACATCACCGGTTATCACGTACCCAGAATCCACAATAGTCCGTGATGTAGACATGGACTACGAGACTACAACCCAAGCTTTGGTACGCCCTGCATCAATCAGCTTAATGCCCATACTTAACTGATCTCGTCGTCTAGAGCCGTCTCCTCGATCATTTCCTGCTCAACACTCTGGTTCCACACGATATCGATGGCAGTCGACTTGCTAAGGATCCGTTCTGGGCTCAGTGGGACACGGGCGACGTACTGGGCGCTTACGAAGAAGAACTCACGGTCTGGCCCGGCGGTCCTCTATGTGCTTTACGTGTTTGCTATGGATTCACCGAACCTGTATACCTTCTCGCTGCACGCAGCGATGGTACTACAAGCGACTTCATCTTCTCGACCGGCGCGGACGCAATGGAACTCTTCCTCGCCCTGCAACTCGATAACGAACGACTGTCACCTGCCGAGTCACGATATAGGCTCTGCCGTAGCGACATCGATGCAAAGGATGCTTGTACTCGCCTTGAGTCGATCGACGATTCTCCACTGAAGTTAAGTCCTCACCCTGATGCCCTCAACCAGCTCTACGCAATCCACCGAGACATCCGGGTCCTACGAGGGAAACCTTCTCCCAGGAACATCGCTACCAGAAAGGCAGTGCTCCGCCGCATGTCTGGCATGTTGCATAATTGATATCTGTGATCGCAGACACTGTATATTAGAATCGTATTGCTAGCAATGACACATGCGTGAGCGTTATGTACACGTGAATGCCTACAAATCTAGTGGAGTCGGCCATTGTCGAAATTCTTCGACATACGAGCGATGCTTCCTAAGGCCTAGTCCGACCACCCCTTCTTCAAATTGAAGTACTGGAACGCGAGAGAGATCTCCAGCACCTCAGCCCACTCCTTCAAAGCCGTAGCCCACAACTTGCAGCGCCAGCAAGGATCCATCCATATAGAATATCGCATCAGCGTGCGAGTTCCGTCCCCGGCTGGCCGCATTGAGAACGCGGAGAGGCGGTCGAAAACGGTCTGAGCAGTCTGTTCCTTGATGTCCTCCCGCAACTCAGTCAGGAGCTTGTCCAATACCGCATCTCGGATCGTAACCAGCTTGACGGTCAGATTTCCCAGCCTTCCGCGACGTTTCTCTTCATAGAGCGTCCGTCCTATCCTGCAGCGCTGCTTAGCGCGAGCCAGGCATGCATGAACTTGTACATACCACAGAAATATTATCACTTCGGCGCAATTGCCGATTTGCGTAGTGACCGTGTTCCTCCGTACCGCCTGATCCGCAGCGATGCCTTTCACTCCAGCATCTCTGAACCGCTGATAAGTGTCATCCAACATTGTCTCCGCAATGGCGTTGAAACGCATGGTCGCAAGTGCAGTCTTCATCGGCGTCTCGTCGTTTGTTTTCCCCGGGGTGTTAACACCGGAGATGTGTCTAAGGACATCTTCCGGTGCATCAATGTTCCCGTCGCAACCAGCATGCTTCTCTAGCCAGACGGCCGACCATACAATAGGGATGTCAGGGATCGACACTATCGAAGTCATATCGACAATCTCGAAGCATCTCGAGGCATCAGGGACTATCGACCATATCGACCAAGGTATCGCA